>JAOEGS010021262.1:0-19962 GCA_025447755.1 Corythornis vintsioides | reverse complement strand
CTCTCAGCCTCTCCTCATAAGGGAGATGCTCCACTCCCCTAATCATCTTGGTGGCCCTGCGCTGGACTCTCTCCAGTCTCTCTTGAACTGGGGTGCTCAAAACTGGACATGGTATTCCAGATGGGGCCTCACCGAGGCAGAATAGAGGGGAAGAAGAACTTCCCTGGACCTGCTGGCCACACTTCTCCTAATGCATCCCAGGATGCCATTAGCCTTTTGGGCTGCAAGGGCACATTGTTGGCTCATGGTCATCCTCCTGTCCACCAGGATCCCCAGGTCCCTTTCCCCAGAGGTACTCTTCAACAGTTCAGCCCCCAGCCTGTACTGATACAAGGGGTTGTTCTTCCCCAGATAAAGGACTCTACACTTGCTCTTGTTAAATTTCATTCAGTTTCTCCCTGCCCAGCTCTCTAGTCTGTCCAGGTCTCTCTGGATGGCAGCACAGCCTGCTGCTGTGTCAGCCACTCCTCCCAGTTTGGTTAAATACTACATATATTGTACTATATATGGCACCTCATAACACAATAACCATGTAAATTGATTTCTGCTACTCTTTGGCCAAAGGATAGTGATTAATTGCATTTATTTCATCAGGGAATATGTTGCAATCCTAGTTAAACTCAGAAAATAAAAATATTTTGGCTAATAGCTGGGGAAATCACTTGAAATGGAGTCCAGAATCACAATCACAGTTGCCAAGTAACTATTTTTTTGGAATATAATAGATCATGGTCACTTCTCTTTGTGGATAAATGAAAAGAGTTGGAGCAATGACTCTCCTAGAGGTTCACTGTAAACACATCATGCTGAGTAGTCTTTTTTTTCAGATCACTGTGGGCTAGGTAGAACTGTGAAAACAGCTTAAGAAAGAGATGTTGCATACATTGTTGCAGTGAGTGTTGCAGTGTATTTAGATTCAAAAGACATAGTTCTTTGGACTTCTAAACTCTCAAAAGATAACATTTCCTTCCTGTTACCTCCTTGCTCTGAATGGAAGGTAAATGAGGGGGTTTAGAATCAGTCAGAAAATGGAATTTCTATCCCACATAAATATTGGATTACCAAGCAGTATTTCAAAAAAATATCTGAGAAATAGAATTTTCCATTAAACTAAAAGGTTTTATTCCTATATTGACTTTTTCTGCAGCACAACACAGGAATGCTGATTTGAAAAGATACACTTTAAAAGGGAAAACCAAATCAGGGAGTAGAGAGAAGTAATTTTTTTCTTCCATGCTGACCATTGGACCAACGTTCACTCCTGTCTTGTACAAAAAGAGAAGTGTCATTCAGTTTGAGAGGCACTGGTTATATGGAATTTAAAAAAAAGTCAACAGTAGGACAGCACATGGTCAGTAACTCTTTGACTCAAGCAAGTTATGAATTTCTTATCTCCCTCATAAGTCAGTTTAACTGTACATCCTTTTTTGCTGAGCAATGCTGTAAAATAACTGCATAAGCAATCACCAATGAGAATACAACTCTGTAGGGTGCAAAGGTAACAAAAGATAGGCAAAAGAAAGCCAAGGTTTTCTTTATAAAAAGTATGTGGTGTTGTTTTTTTAAATGCATATATAGCATAAAATAGTATTTCAAAGGGTGAAGCTGTCATATGTTGAGTTAAAAAAATCTTGAACATTTTCTCTTTTATGTTTTTATTTTTAGCTGTAGGAATTCAACATTAATGTCTTCTTTCCATGAGAAGGAATTAATGTTATCTATACACCCTTTTTCTTTTTTGACAACATGTTACTTCCCTGGAGGTTTACATATTTTTTCATTGTACTGCTCCTGGCAGTCACTGTATCTCTGAGAAAATAATGTCAAAATGCTAATTATTTGAGCAGTATTTGAATAAGCTGATTTGATCTGTTATATTTCAATTCCTTCTTTCTTAGACACTATCTGAACATCAGACTGCTCCATTTAAGGGCCATATGTATCTCCTTAATTATTTCACTGGGTCTGTCATGCCTTATATCCATATTTTGTTTGGTTAAAACACATGTGAATACAGGTACATATTTTGCAACCACAATTGTTTTTTATTAGTGATATATGGAATTTTTCTAATCCAGTCTGCTGTCTTTGCATCACAGAATTAATTAAAATTGCTTTTTTGGTTGAGATGGAGAGGAAGAAGTAAGAGGAAAATAAGAGTGGAATAAAAAGTTAATATAGTGAAAATTTAAAGCTATTAATAATGAATAGTTCCGGCTAAGATTTCATTCACCAAAGAGATATGAACAGGACAAGTGTTTTGATTAACATCAAGAATATTTCAAGCAGCATTCTTTACAAAAGTATGCAGAGATGACATTGTCTAGCAATTAAGTATCCTAAAATAGTAATTGTTGATGGAAAAAACATTATTGCCATTCTTAATTTAATGTAATTCCTATATTATTTTCCATTGATCTACTGTTATACCCTGAGACAAAACAAAATAAAATTTTTTACAAGAAGCTTTAGACAAAGCTGCAAATGAGAAAGAAAATTTTCAAGATGCAAATTTGAAGATGGTGTCAGATGTGGAAACTATAATCAAAAAACTAATTTCAAAATACAATCTTGTTTGGAACTTTTGAATCTCATTTTTTGAAAATGAAGAAATTAATTTAGCACCAGAATTTTAAATTAGACATTTTAGTTTATTTTTGAGACATTCAAAAGGGTGATGACACCACTTAATTTTCATTATTTTCCTCAGGAAACTGAACCTAAAAATAACTTGAGTAAGTGAATAGATATCATCAACACTCAAGTATAGATGTGAAGAACTAGCTTTTTAGCATCTTTCTTGTGCAGAACTAACAGGGATTAGCTGCAGTTTGGACAGCACAGCCCACACTGTATGCATATGCTGCAGAGGCATGTAAACTTATTCTTGTGGGATTATCTCTATTAGTAAGCCATTCTCTCCCACCACCTCTCCTGTGTTAGCAAATCCTTACCTGGTAATCAGAGAATTAACTTGTCATTGAAAGAACAGAAATGTCAGCTTATTCTCTCCAAAAATGGCAGTCAGCGGAGCTACTAGTACTGGCATGTTGCAGTTCACTAATGTAAAAGGAAGAAAAAATACTCTAGGGTTGAAGAGTATGTTCTATAGAGAGAATTCAAGAACTCACTCTGTTTAGTTTAACTAAAAGCAAATGCTATCCAATTAAGACTAACTCACTGACCAGCTCAGGGGTAGTGGAATGAAGTCTAACATCTGATTGGATACATATCAAAGGATTAAAGCATCACATAGTTCCATTTGATTTTAAGAACTATGGATCATTTAGTGCCAGATTATTTTATCCTTCCCCTGCTATGTTGGGAGTATAGTTTGCAATCTATTTCCTAATAAAAACATATGAATACAGCTGACAGTTAACATCTACATGCCAGTTAGATTTCATTCGGTCTCTGTGAATTTTATACCATTACCTATTAGATCACTTCCCCCTGTTGTAGCATGCATATACCATGTACTCACAAAGTTTCTTTCTCTGATCCTTTACTCCACTGTGCAATGAGTTCTGTGAATCGTTTGCATAGTAGTGTTTCTACTACATGTAATCCCAGGGGAGAACTGAAGGGGTGATGCTGCAGTGAGGAAATGTTGGCCATTTTTGTCATGACTATTTAGTGTTTGCACTTTTGTCGTGTTAGATGCAACCTTACAGAATCACATAACCATTATGGTTGGAAAAGACCTCCAATATCACCAAGTCCAACTGTCTACCTAACATACTTTAAAATCTGAACTGACTGATGCTTTTCTACTCAATATCTCTTGAATCAAAAATAATGGGGTAAATGGAATACAGGACTTCAAGGCAGCTAGAACCCCACTAGGGATAATATTCTCACATTAATTGCTCTTCCCACACTTTGGACATGACTCCTGCAGACAGATATGCTGGAGAATATTTCACACAATATACATGCCAGACTTAAATTGCCTACAACAAAAAAACAAACAAACAAAAAAAAACAAAAAACCAACAAACAACCAGATCTTGTACAGTAAGGTTCAATAATCACAGCTGAATGTCTCTTCATTTATTTGCATTTTGTGAAATCATGCTTAGATACTTTCCATCCTGACTTTAAAGAGTCTTTGGAACATTTTGGCTAGAAACTGAATTGAAACATCCTCAATTTTTATGTCATCATTACAAAATAACAATGCTAATTTACGAATTAACTGAGTAGCTACGTAATTGAAAATTTAAGAGGTAAAACATAGTTAATATATCACCATTATGGCAACACTACTGGTTAGAACAGCTTAGCTAAGGAATTTATAGTTTCCATCACCAAGGGATTTTAAGATTAGACTAGACAGACACCTTTTTGGAATGGTCTAGGTATACCTGAGTATTTTGCTCTTCACTGGTTACATGAAGAACCTCATGAGACTAGCTTCAAAACCTGTTAAGTGCTAGCTGTGATATCCCCAAGACTGTAATACTTGGCTTCTGTTTTGGTTGGTTGCTTTTTTTTTAATCTTTTCTTTTATCTGAACTAACTTAAAAAAGAATAATTTAATTTGGAAAATGACAAAGTTTTAAAAAAAAAACACTTGTTCATTAAAAAAAGACCCACAAAATATAATGTAATCAAGGTCTGCACAAGGAAATCAAATGAAGCAAGACTTAAAATCATATCAGAAAAGAGCGAGAATGTGGTGAAGAGAAACAAACTCTTATCTGTGCTTGAGCTATTTGAGCATTCAGAACTGGAAGATGGCTGTGATAAACAGCAGACCAAACAAGAGGGGAGAAATAAGCTGGAGTACATTGTGTAATGGGCCCTGGAGGGCCAAATATCAAAATATCCCGACAAAGCTTTCAGGCCACCCATTGTCAAACATTTCTATCTTTTATGGCACGCACTTGGAAGAGACCTAGAAGGGCTAAACACTTCGAGACACAATGCTCCAATAGCATATATCTGGAGAGAATATTCTTGGGAAAATGGAATTGCAAGTCCTTTTTTTTTTTTTAGTTTGCTACTGTAAGCTTTCTAAAGTAAATATTTCTTTGATAGGTCTTTCAATTTCCCATTGTGTAAATAAAATATTATTGTCTTTTTTTAGTTCAGAAATAATCCAATTATGGAAACTGTTGGAGTACAGAAATGCAAATGAAACAGTAGGTAGAACTTTAATTTTCCCCCTCAAGAGCTTAGAAAATTCTTTTGTGAAAGAGGCATGATTCAAATTAGCTCAATAGTAATACTTTTTAAATTACAGACTGCATTTTGAAGATGGTGCTGTTCAATTTTTAGGCATAAAGTCATGAAAATGCCAAGATCATATACTGTAACTACTTAGTTTTCATTCACAATTGTATTGAATATATAAAAAATGGAAAGCAGAATATTGCACTCTGTCTTTTAATGGTAAATTAATTATGTACTGTAACTACATTTTAGTGTACTCTGTTCTAATAAACACATAGCTTCATTCAGTTTGCTATAATTTTGTCATTCTAGTAGAACAGAAGAATTCCAAACTTCTACATCCTGAAGAAAGATGTGAAAAGGCAAATGGTATATACTAAGTCTGGCAACTTAATAACATGATTTTGTAGCTATAGACCTTTAGTCTTTAAATTATTACATATATGCTTCATTTGTAAAATAAATGCAACATATAATTTATGCCTGATTAAATGAGAGGAAGATGGATTATATCTCTGACAGTAAAAAGAAAAAGGTTACTTTTCTTTCATGCCAACTAATGTAATAACAATTGCTACAACAAAACCCAAAGGTTGACTTGCTTTCATACATAAATGTTGATGAGTTTACAATGATTGCATTATATCAGGGTATTAAAATAGACCCAAAATGACCATACAAACTTTGGACTGGTTTGTGTATGCCACAAAAAAGTCATAATTATATACAGATTTTTGAAAAAGCAACTTTACATTACTTCTTTTAGCTTCACTCAAAAACTATGTTTGATAGAGAAACAAACAAAAAAAAGAATACTTAAAAACAAACAAATATTTTAAACCTCAGAAATCATTAGACTGAAGATCTTCTTTTATACAGCAATTCATTCAGTCCATTTCTTTACCTATGTTATCAGAGAGTCAGAATGTAAAAGAGATTTTATTAGGCTCTTTTTCTATTGTTAAATGTAACTGGTGTGGGTGCATTCACCTTCAGAATTCATGTTTTCTTGCATTTTCAGAAGTCTTCTTTAATGATTTATTGTACTTATGTACTGATTTGTGGCTATTTCTGAAAGAAAGGGTTCATGGACGAAAAATGCTCAAAGGCAAAATCAATCTCACAGCTGATGAAGAATATTGCACAACATACAGCTGGTATTTTGCATTATTTAGAAGACAGACTGAAATTCTGTGGGCATTCATTTTTTACAGTTGGTGTACTGATAGCTTGTATATACACAGAAAGTCCCAAGAACCACAGTTACGATTTGAAGCCTCACCAAAATTTTCACAAAGGCACGCAAATATTAAGATATGTATTATCACCTTACTGAGTTAGATTTCATTTACTCCAGTAGGTTGCAGTTCTCAGTGTTTCCTGGATTTTTCCAAATCTGACTTCAATGCAGTCTACTAAACTTAGAAATTTCAGCAAATTCTGCCTGCCACAGAGCCCACTGTAGTTTAGAGCACCTAACAGTCATGAAGGTCAGACCCTCAAAGACATTCATTCCCAGCAGTGGTAATTATGGTACAAAGCACTTTCAGGAATCTACCTGCACCCCACTTGCTCAAAGCACTCAGCCTCTCTATCTGGCCAAGATTCCCTCCCACCTTTTACTGTCTTTTTCTGCTCTGTCAGCACACAACAGTTTAACTGCCAACAAGTGAACTGAAATGGAAAGCAGCTGACCATTCGTAAAACTGTTCTTTTACCTTCTGGAAGAGATTAAATAAACTGACAGTTTGGTCATTTGCTTTTCAATAGCAATTGGAATAAATATGCAGAAATTTGTGTTTGTTGGGAGGGGTGTTAGCTAGTTCTTTTACTGTGGAAACTTTTGTCTTTCTGGATTTCCTTTTTAATTAAAATTCTAGGAAAAAAATAAATCACAACAACCCAGACAGCTGTGCCATTCATTCAATTTTCCTGTCTTGTTATCTCTTGCTTGTTAAAATGCAGAGATCACTCGTGCCACAGCAGCAGTGAGCAGAACCTGTGGAAGCTAATTGTTCATAACAACACCAGCAATGAAATGGTCATATAGAGAAGCTGGCTGCTGATCTCAGATGAAAACTAACATTGTTTCACTATCAAGGACAAGAATAGGATAGTGTCCTAGCAGCAAGTGAACAGGTGTCATTGGAAGAGAAAGAAAAGACACTCAGACCTATAAGATTCTCTGTCTCTATTCATAAGAGAAAGGTAAAAAAGCAGCAGAGGTTGGTAATTTTGTCCTAAAGGCCTCACCTGTCTACTGCAGCTGACCTCCTGGAGTGTGCTGCTTCCAAATAATTCAACTTTTGCAAAGTAATATAAAGCAGATAAAGTTCATCATCACAACTTCATGTGCCCTTCTATTAGTGTTATGCAGTTACTTTCAAGAACAACCTCAAACTGATGAAAAGTAAGCAATATTCCAGGAAGGCAGGAGACTTGTATGGCATATAAGTTATTTTCCCTAGTTGAAGATTAAAAAGTAATAGGAAACTAAGTATTTTTGAGAAATATGCATATTCCAGGGCACCAGTAGAGCTTTCCCTCCCTTGATGATGTTCCACATATTTGTGTACATGGAAATAATATCCCTGAACATGGAATATAGTCCATTTTTCTGTAGGTGGATGAATTTATCTGGTAACAAAGGCCTTAAACAGATCAAGGGCAAGAGATAGTGTGAGTTACTAAAGCCCGTATGTAAGCATATAAAGAGAAATTTGAATAAAGGTATCAAGATTGCTTGAATGGGAAGGGGTTAAGATTATTCACATTAAGATCCAACGAAAGACACCAAAAAATAAGTAAAAGGTCAGACTGCTTACCAATGCATGCTAATGCACAGTAGACAGGGAAAACATAAGGGATTTGACAAGATCATTAATATGACTGAAGGACTAATACTAAAATAATACAATTTGTTCAGAAAGACAAAGAATGACCAGAGAACTGTGCCTATTGCAATTCTGAGAGAGGGAAAGGGTTATATAAAACCTAGGTAGAATTAAATACAGAGAGAGAACTTGTAGACACTATCTAATGAGAACAAGGATTAAGGGATAAAGCAAAGCTTAAAGGAAAAATACTAGGGTCATAAATTAACCCTAGACAGAGGGGTAAGAAGTGTTATAGGAGATTAATCTGGCTAAAGTATAAAATCCTCCTTGACTCTACCCACAAGAAGGAATTATAAATACAGTGGATGCTAGATAGCTTACCAAAGATGGAAATAAAAAAGCAACAGGTATATGTAAAAATATATGAAAAATATGAAAAAAATAGAGCATGTAATGAGGTGCAACTATTACACAACTGTTTTGGAAAAAAGAACTCATTCTAGTATTGACTTACTATAATAATTTTGTACTTTTAAATAGTTCTTAAATTTTCTCTCCTAATTTTATAAAGGAAGATCAAGAACTACTCTGCTCAATAGAGAGGAAAATAGGCTATAGGTGAATTTGAGCATGAAGGTGTTTCATGCCTTTTTTTCCCTAACAATTTTCACTAAAGTCATCTGCAATCAAGTGACTAACAGAATTAAGATGGTATCTTCCCAAATATTCAGAAGGAGATGATCAAATAAACTGTTTGAATCTACCTGTACGATAAGAAAGAAGTGACTTCCAGATGGCAGCCAAAAATATTTTTGCTTTCTGGGAATAAATTTTGTCAATCTAATTCAATTTCCTTCCAGAAAGGATGGCAGGCTGGGTGAAGTTACTGAGGTAATTTATCTTGTCTTTACTAATACTTCTGATTTTCTCACATGATCTTCACGTAAATTATCCAAGAAACATAGCCTTGACAAAATTCTTATGAGGATGCAAAACCAGTTGACCAAGTAGTGTGGAAAGATATGTTAAGCAGAGTTATGCAGGTTCTCCATTTCTTATCTCCTTTTCAATAGTTTTACTTACACCTGAATATTGCAATGGAAACATGATAAATAAATTTGTAAATGACATGAAGATACGATCTGAAAGAATAATATGGGCAAATACAAAATACAACATCTGAGCAGGAAGACGCAACTGTTAGAAATGTAGGATGGAAGTCAATCAACTACATGACTCCTGCTCAAAAATGGGTCTGAATTGGTTATGGAGCATCATAAACTCAAGGAGTTTCACACTGTTGTTCAAAAGATAAACATCAGGAAGTATAAACCAAAGCAAGTCATGAGGTAATCCTGCTTTGCTTATCACTGATAATGCTTCAGCTGAAGGAGAGCACTGTGTTTCAGAAAAGGGATGGGCAGTAATTGGAAATAATCCAGAGGTCACAACAGGTCACAATGTAATGAGTTTAAATGCAGCGCAGATTCAAACTGGATGTTGTGAGGTATGTAATAGCAAAGACCTCTTACATTTATTATACACAGAGATTGACTAGGAAGGTTGTGGTCAGTGAAGGTCTTTAAGTAGAGATTAGAAAAGTATTTGTTGACAATGACACTGGCACAGTTGATTATGTCTTGAGCAACAGGGGATATCCTTCCAGCGTGGTGTTTCTGCAATTCTTTTTCTGCAATGTTCTCTAATGACCTGAGTCCCTTGCTCTGCCTGACTCCAAAGGCTGGGTGGGTTGGTTTCAGGGGTGGTTTACAAGAAAGCTTTGCACGAAAGTAATTTTGACATCTTCAGTTTTCCATAGGTGTAATGCTAGAATTCATTGTTGCAAAGGGATATGCGTGAGCTGAAGCTGCTCCTTCAGGCAGAACTATTTATGGATGTGTCCTTCCTATTTAATTTCTTGAATTGAGCACACAACTATGTTCTCAAATATTTACCTTACACAAGCTCATCTCTACGACATTTTCATCTATAGGCTGCAAGTAGAAAAGCAGAGAACATGATTCAAAACCTAGCCCTACTTATTTTAACCTGGAATGGATAGCTTCAAATTTTGTGCCCCAAGAGACTATTAACAAAGATGGCATTCAAATTAGATTAAAGCTTGCAGATAACTTGCAAGTAATATGTGCCCATTTCTCACAAGATTAAGCTTTTCTTTTGTTCCCAGGAATGTATGACAACATGAATTAATGCAGGTATTTTATTACATGTGTGGAAAATATCCGACTCATCATTTATCTACAATGCAAAAGACACAAGATTATGTTTACTGGGTTTGCGAGCACATCTCTAGTTATCATGTCACACACTAAAGTAATTTTTCCCAAGAGGCTTTTAAGTTAATTAGATCTGATTTTTATCTTTTTTTGTTTTAAGCTTTCTTTTATGAGTGCTATTTACATCTGTACTAGAGTAGGATAAATGCAAAAAGAATGAGTAAATATTTACATAGCAAGTGCAAACCTGTTTCCTACTCAAATTCAGTAGGATTGTGTATTTTCATAATTTTTTTTCATAGAGTTATCTTTTTATGAATAACAGATCACTCTATTAATTGCATAGTAGTGTCCATAAAAATGTATACATTCTTTCCCCAGTGAGTTCTCAGAAATCAACTAAAGAAAAGTATTTTACAAAAATGAGAGAGTTGCTTTAGGTAAAGCACTATTCTCTTCCCATTAATCATTTTTCCTCCAGACTGAAAAGGGTTTTTTTATTGTAGTTTCTGCTTAGATGGATACTTGATCCTTGTAGTATAACAGCTTCTAATAGTTAAACTCAATATTCTTGATAAAGTGGCAATTACAGCAGATTATTCAGGCAGAACAGAACAGGAATCCAGATTTTGAAACCTTGAAAATTGCTGAGAAATGTAACAATTTTTGACAGTGGAAAAAAAAGAATAAAATCTTAAGAAATTATTAATTAGGTCAAAAGAACTGCAGTATTTAGACATTTAGACCAGGAGAATTAAAGCCATAAAGCTTTAACACTTCTTTCTAGAGTGAAAAGCTATAATTTTGCAAGCATATGAAAATAAACTGAATATTACCACAGGTTTTCAGCATGAAGAAAATGCATCATATATATAATATGAAAACATTTCAGCTGCAAAACTGTAGGAGGCAACTCGTCCATCCAGCTATAGCTGGTTCACAATGTTCCAGAGGTCAGTGTCAGACACAAATGGCATGGAGCACATATGTAGGAAACTATTATAGCTTCTGTCCTGCCTCTTTGCTTAAATCCAATTTAGATCCATGATGAAAGCATAAGCTTTCAATTTATGTCCACTAGTAACATCTTGTGTCTCGAAGCTCAGAGGCTTCAGTAATAAATCTTGCTGGCATGCAGAGAGAAGAGATTCCCAGAGCTGTTCTTGTCTGAGATACCAAAAAGCAAGAATCTCCCATAGCATTTATTGGGCAAAGGTATATAACTGAGATACTGGCTGGCATACACCCACCTTTCAGCTGAATTAGGAATTTTGGAAAAAAACAGTGATTGGTTTATATTTCAATTTTGGAAGTAATAAATCCCAACGAGGATTATGCATTTAGGTTGTCCTTGCACAAATTTCATTTCTAGAGTTATGCAGCAGGTGAGCTGGCAGGACCAGTGCTCCAGGTTCCTATAGTGAACAGATACGTGATAGTATCAGTTCTCTTTGAGGACTTAGATGATACTGGTTTCTTTTTAAGCTGCTGCTACAAGTGCAGGGTTGGGTTTTTTGTTTTGGTTTGGTTTTTTTCGGAATGAAGTGATACAGAGATGTGCTTGGTTATGATACCAATGATGTAACACTGAGAGCTTTTGGGTGAAATCTCACAGAGAAACAGTTGATTCCAGCAAGGCGTCCCAAAACAATACTAAACAGAAGTTATAATACTATGAGAAATAAAACGCTCACAAATGAGACCTTGTTCATTTTTCCCTCTTTGTTCTAGCATAACTTCCACTAGAGTTAGTCTGGGCCAAACTGTTGACTCTGCCTACCCAAGAAAACAAAAAATAGAAACACAGAAATAGAGGATGAAGGGGGGAGAAAAAAAGTAATTAGTGGAGAACTAAATTTAAAACAGACATAACCTGTGAGTGAAGACTCTAACTAAACAAATAAATAGCTCTTCTTCCCTAATAAGGACTGTCTTTCCCAAAATAAAATGTTCAGAAATATTATTTTGCAAGCTTATCCCAAGGGATTTGAGTTTTGTGGATTTCTGTGTGGGATTCCAATTTCTATTATTTGTCACATTTTCAGAATAAAACCTTAGATAACATGTACAGCTGGTAGGATCTAGGTGAATAGTAATGTAAATAATAGATGCTGCTCAGAATTTTCTACAGGATTTACTTCATCACACTAAAATTTCTGGGGGGAGTGAGAAACATCTATTTAGAAAAAAAAAAAAACACAACACAACAACCTATAATCAAAATTGAAATACTACCTTTGCTTTTTTTAAGTGACTGTCAAGTTATATTTTCTCACTGTGACACATTCCCTAGTAAAAATAATAGTTCAGGCTTTCCCTTCTCTTCTGTCAGTTCAGGCCTATGTTACTCATGATGCAGTGCAGGTTTCCTATAGAGAACCATCATAAGAGGCTCATGAAGGTCAAAGGATCAGGTACCAGCCACCCTCTACCTGAATTTCAGTAATGCTATATAACTCACAATTAAAAAAAAAAAAAAAACAAACCAAAAACAAACACCATTTTAAAAAAAGATGTTCAGAATACTTTTTAATATCTTGAACATCAGTTAAATTTAAAGATTTTTGTGATCAAATATAGAAAGTTTCCATTTGAAGAAAAAGCCTCATTAAAAAATATGTAACCATTACTACGCCAAAACTCTTAATAATTTCAAATCATTGTTTGGGAGGCCTGGCAAAGGATATTTTGGGGATGGGAAAAGAAGTGCAATTTTCCTCACAAACCATAGGTTTAGATAATTTCCAATAAAGTGCTATGGCAAAAATAATCAGAATACTCTAGTTAGGCATATTTACAGCCTTTTTGGGAGACATAAACACTGTGATATTATAGAAGTACTCAGCTTACTGATGGAGTGTATCCTAACAACTGGCAAGAGCAGATCATTAGGAGCTGACAAAACTTAGTGGAATACTGTAAAACTTTTCCATTCACCTGCCATTTAATATAAGTATTTTGGAAAGCAATGCTTGATTTGAAATTATTTGTTGTATGAAAGAAGATAGCATATAAGGAACTAGTTAATGCAATTAGCTTCAGATCTTAAGGCTTTTAAATTACTAAAATCTGTTAACAATTTTTACTATTAAACTGTCAGGGGACAAACAATCAAGGTCATTTACTTTGTTCCCATTGAATATGTCCAGATCCCTACTGATGAGTAACAACATTCTAAAGATAGTAAGAGCAGCTGTGAATTAACTGCATGATTTTTAAACAGAAGAAATTGTTAACAGGCAA
Source organism: Corythornis vintsioides (assembly GCA_025447755.1). Classification (NCBI taxonomy): domain Eukaryota; kingdom Metazoa; phylum Chordata; class Aves; order Coraciiformes; family Alcedinidae; genus Corythornis; species Corythornis vintsioides. The sequence continues at coordinate 6,467 of JAOEGS010021262.1, read as the reverse complement.
TGTATTTGCTAAGCAAAATCTAATTTTATGGGTTAGTTTTTCCATCTTTGTTCTAGCATAATTTTAGCTTCACTATTCTAATTAAAAAAGAATATGCCTCTCATAGCTATGAATATGGAGTCTTATAAAAACTGGTAGCATTTCCTGAACAATTGTGATTCAGTTACATTTCTTGAGAAATTTATTAATTCTGTTTGCATTTAATGCAATTTCCATATCATAATGTTACAGCAAATAGGAAATCTGGTTTTGCCATGAGGGCTAACAGTCATGTATATTCCAGATGAGGAGTATTTGAGACACAGTAACCAGAATAATTTTCCAGTTAAACGAGAGCACTTTGGGACAATGGTATAGCTGCTGCCTAAAGGAAAAATCATCTTCTCATTCACTGCTGGAGAACACGCCCCAGTAGAAATGAGGGAACAAAGAAGAGTGTCAAAAACTGCTTGTCAACTCTGGAGCACACAGGTAGCAAAACACCATTCTCAGAAGAAAGGAAATATGAATGCTGGACACTGGTAAACTCATGGGAGCATATTTCAAGAGCCAACAGATGAGTGCAAAAATCTTACTGTACAGAGGTCAATGGATGCAGGAAAGAAGAACTGCAAGCCTGGATGCTTTCTTGAAATCTAAAAAGTGCTCAAGTTTTACAAAGTCTCAGAAGAGGAGATCAGCACAATAATTTTCAGTGTCAGATTTAACCTTGATGCATAAATGCAGGGAGCTACATGGCCATGCAACAGCACAGCACAGCACACTCCACGAGCCCATGCCATGTAGCTCTTGTTGATCATCACTGCACTCTGTATTTGCTTTCTTTTTTAAAATGTGTGTATAACCCGCACTTTGTTCATTAATAAGGCGTTTCTTCCACAATGTATGTATAGTTATTTTTTTCCAACACATGTTGCTTATGTGTTTGATTGTAAAATAGTGTGTTGAGTTGGGCTCAGCCAACTGTTCCTCCCTCCCCACCCCCCCCAACAAGACAACCACAGTACATAAGATGAGAAAGATCATGGGCCAAGATGAAAAGCAGGGGGATGACTTAGCAATTACCATCACAGGCAAAACAAACTTGATGTGGGAGGAAGAAAAAAAAAAAATATTATTTGGATATACCACCAAAATATATTTGGATGTTGAGAAGACAAATCTAAAACAACACCTTTCCCCCTAACCTTTCTTCCTCAGCACGACTTCACTCCATTATCAACTCCTCTCTTCCTCCAGTTGCTGCAGAGGGGAAGGGGAATGATGGCTGTGGTCAGTCTGTAACAGCTCCTCTCTGCTGCTTTTTCCTCCTCACATTGTTCTCTGCTCCAATGCAGGCCCTCCACAGACTGCAGTTGCCTTCAGAACCTATCCACCTTCTACAGCATGGGTTCCTTCATGGGCTGCAGTGTGGCTATCTCTTTTGACATGATACTTCATATACCTGGAGCACCAACTCCCTACCCCTTCCTATGTTCACAAGGCAGTTTCTCACACTTTTCCCTCAGTCTTCAACAACATTTTGACCATTCTATATAGGCTTTCCCTGAGGTGTCCTACCGTGGCTGAGGGGCTCAGCTGGGTCCTGTGGTGGGTTGGCTGGAGCCGGCTGGAACTGGCTGTGTCCTGCATAGGACAGCCCTGGCTGCTCCTCATAGGGGCTGCCCCTATAGTGCTCTCCCCATAGCCAGCACCTTGACACCTATACCCAATGCAAATAATCACGAAATGACAGTGCTGAAGGAGGGTGTGACTAGAGAAAGTAATGAAAAAGATCATTGGTGATGGGTATATAGAAGAATATTGCAGGTGGGCTTCAAGACTTCATAATTAAGAACTAAGGCTGGAAATCTCAGAAGCACTGACTGCCCATATTAAAAGACTTGTAAAGAAAGGAAAATGATAACAGCAGGAACAGAAAGACAGGAAAAAAATATGTTGGAAAAAATAATTCTTGAATTCCTATTATTTTCAAAGTCTTATTTACTTTTTTGTTTGTTTGTGTTTCTAGCAGAAATCATAAATACCATGTATTTCAAATGCTAAAATGCAGGATACAGACAATGAAAACACAGCAGCTTTATTTTGAACTCTATTAATCCCAAAGAACAATAGCAATCAGGGATTCCCTTGTATTTATTTTTTTTTTAATCCCTAGCACAATTTTGGTGTAATAAAAAACTGCTTTGCTGCTTGTTTGTAATACATCTTGTACTACATTCTGCAGCCTGAGCAATTACTGAACTCATTTAAATTCTAAGATAAGCTACTTTTCTCCCTTTTTAAGCATAGGGTCACTGTAAATACTGTGGATTCTGAGGGCATGTGAGCTCGTGAGTTTTCTGAGTTTACTAAAACTTTCTTCCATAATTTAAACTTCTTTCTTCAAAAAAAGGAATTTGGCTTAAGCATAACCTTTTTTTTTCCCCCTCCCTCAAAGTGCTTAATCCAAAGCTCACTGAAGTTAATGGAATGACTTCTGAGTGCTGCATCAGACTTGAAATGGAAGTCTATGCCCTCTATTACTGACAAAAGCTCTGCACACACAGAGCTACCCAACGACTGCTGTTTAATGTACTTCTCTTGCAACAAAATTTCACTATCTTTCACTCCCTGCTTTTCCCATGCTCTCTTGTTTTCCTCTATATCCCCCTCTTTTTTTTCTCATCTTGTATTTTTTCAGATTTTGTTATATTGACTCATTTTTCTTACTATCTCTCTACATGGTGAGTAAACGACGTACTCTCCAAAAATAATTTTTCACATTTCAGGGCCTCTTCTGCTTCAGGAACAGGCAAGATGAACTTGCTTAATACCTCCATCTTAAGAATTTATCACTTGAGAGTAACTATGAAATGAATCGGAATGCTTTGAATTGCAAGCCAAGATTTTTAAACCTGAATGCATAACCATAGGCTTCTAAACCCCCATTTAATTGCTTAAAACAGCAACTGATTTTCAAAACTCCTGAACAGCCAGCAATGTTTAAATATGGTCTTGCTCGTAAAATCCTAGAGAGATTTAAGAACCCAATGTTAATTACCTGAGCTTAAAATTAAGAGTTATTCTACCAAACCCTTTTTGAAAATAATATATCCCTTTCTCTTTTTTTAATTCCTTACAAAAATTATACATTATATTAAATTTGTGTGCAGAAAGTAAACCTAGAAATTTCTATATTCTGAAATCTGACTCTACAACTTCACTGTACTTTCAACAAACTTCTCTGTGTGGCACATCCCATGTAAAGCACTGCAAAATGAATATAACAAGGAATTTTTACTGTGATTTTTTTGGGAAAAAATATAGAAAATAAAATGAATCAGAAACTATGCTATATTCATAAGCATGCAGAGGAAGTAGTAAAATACAATGTATCCCCATCAGAAAAAAAATGTATATACTAGTTGTGTTTTTGGTAAAAATATTTGACATGCATTATTAATTTCCTTCTTACTCTTTTCCTTTAGTATTTCAACAAAGTAATCTAAATGGCTATATTTTTTAACAAAAACTATAAAGATTATTCCAGAGAGAATGATTTAATACTTTCATTGTTCATACCTGTCTAAGCAAGACGCATATCTACAGATTTGGGGCAGAAGTGGATGGGTGGAAGAAAACTTTGGTAGAACTTGCTTTTCTTAATCACCTTCACCCTTTGCTGCCTAGCTAGACTGAGACTACAGGTTGCAGTCACTGTCCTGGCAGGAATGATTTATTGCAACACAGAACCAGTGCATTCATGTTCCAAATGCCTTTCAACCCTGACTAAAAGACCTCTCATGATGACAAGACTGTTGTGAAGGTACTACTGACATTTATTAAGGAGATGTGCTTTCACTAAGAGATGCATGCATGTACAGTAGAATGGGGTAGAGGGAGTAGACAAGTCAAGGCCCTCACTTGTGTGCCCCCATGGGTTCTGCAGCCTGCTCCAAACACCTGGGGTGGGGGTCATTATGGATGTGGGAGACCAGCCAGACCTGCTGGCAGCAGCCACAGAGCCTGTGGTAGATCAATAGGGTGGAGCTTGGTGGGAATGGGCTGCAAGATGCACTGCACAACCTCCCTTCTCAGTTCAAGCTGCTCTAAGCTCACACCTTGTCATGGCCATGACACAGTCATTTCCCTCTCCAGCCCTAACCCATGAACTTGATAACCCAGCCTGGCCTCTTCCTAGTCACCTTTCTATACCTGTGCCCAAAATTGTCTCCAGACAGGTCAACTCCAGTCCCCAGTTTTGGTGGCCTGACCCTGGCAATCAGCTAAGTATCCACAGTCCCTGGCTTAGAGAAAAAGTTGCTGAGAAATCTCCCATAATTTAACCAAAGGGGTCAAATATGGAAGTGCAGACAGGGGACACTAGCAGAAGGACCCTGCACATGGCAAGACACCTGTAAAGCTTTCTGCTTCAAATTGGGGTTTTTTTTTAAAAAAAAAAAAAAAAGGATCACAGCATCTGGCTGTATGGGCAAATACCCCTTGATTTTCAGTGAGAGGAAGGTATCTATCAAGTGAAAACTGAAGCAGTAGTGGCACACTCTTCCTGCACAACATGAGCTGCTGTCACAAGGTCTGTTACACGTGGGGCTCAATCAGGATATAGTAACTCAGTAGATGTATATTTCTCAAAAAGTGCAAAGCAGTAATCAGTCTGTTTTAATTTAGCTGTGATGAGGCCTAAAACAGAGCCTTTTGCTTAATGAGCAGTGATTGGGAAGTCCACTCACTAGGTCCATGAAATCGTACTCCAGGTCTTATGTAGTTTTTTAATGCAAATTCTTGCCTAATTGGAACCATCATTTCTTCTAATACAGGCCACTGAAGAGAGCGAAAATTAATTGGAAACAGAAGTGCATCACTGTCATCTAAGGAAACTTTAAATAAATTGTTGAATATGCATCAGCTGAACTGCTGAAACAAACCTCTTTGCAGCCTACAGATATAATCTCCCTTGTCCTCTTCACAGAAATTTTGTGTTTGTCCTTTGACAGGGCCAAGAGTAAGGACCACAGAAGGTGACTTACTCTTCTTCAACTGGATCTACATTTCCTTAGCTATCAGTTTGTTTCCCAGTTCAAAGCTAACTAAGCTGGTAAGAGCTGGTATTGGTCACACCGTCTAAAATATTTACAAGTGACTAAAAACCATGTTGGAGATTGTTTGAACCAACACCATACAATGGGCTGAGATTCCTCTGTGCTTCAAGTATTTTTTTCAAGATCATTTTCTTTTCCTGCATTTAGCCACTGAACTTAATTTAAATCCTATATTCTTTCTTCTGTATAAATTGTATATTTCTGCTGTAAATTCCTTGAAAGCACATTCAGAACAACTGCAACAATTATGAGCAGGCATGGAAGAAATCTGTGAATGGACACTACTGTTTTACTAATTTCAAAAATAGTAATGAAAGAATGTTATTGAAGAAAACTAAGCATTTCTTTGACTATAAGGAAAATGTCTATACCTTAAGGAAAGCAGTAATTATCAGGTTTTGATGTTTGAAATAATGTTCTTGTAAGCAAGATATTTTCATGTGGAATTTAGCTGAAGTCCTCTGCATTCTCAAAAAAAAAAGTCTATCTGGTAAAATTAAAGCAGGAAGGAACCATTGTGATTCTCTGGACTGATCTTTTATGAACATCAGTCAGGAAAACTAAATTAAGACTGCCATAACTATTAACATGTAAAGAATTATTTAGTCTAGTGTTTCATACTGTAATGTCCATGACCAATACATCATTCAGGTGTATCAGTGAAATATTGAAGTCCCTTGGTAGCATATCCTTTCATGCAGTGTTTTCTCATGCTTTACCATGTTAGCAGCAGAGACAAACATAAAGATTTTACAGATTATTTTATCATTAAACAATCCTAACTACTGTAAAGTCACACAAGGATAAAATAATAATAGACTACACATTTCAAAACCAATGAATTGTGACAGGTTTTACATTAAACAAGCCCTGTGAAGACATCTTCCTCTGAAAAGGGAAACAAAGGGGAGAACAGTTTCTCTTTTAAGTATTATTCAAATCACAGTTGCCAGATTATACTTAATAAATAAGACATATTTCAGGTAGCTGATTGATATGTTTCTGCTTGAATATGCATAAATCACTGTGTGACATCTAGCTTTAAAACATTTGCAGTACTCAAAGGTATTATTTTAATTATATGAGTATTGGGGTTTTTTTCATTTATTGAGGTGATCTGTCTTAGACACACATACATACACAAAAATAATTTAATAAATAAATAAATAGATAAATAAGAAAGGAAGGAAGCCTGGTAGGAGTAAGAGCTTATATTCAGTATAGAAGGATCTAAGGAGTGGTGAGAAACAAAATGGCCAAATCATGTTCAACAAGACTAAGTGCAGGATCCTGCACCTGGGTTGGAACAACCCTCACTATCAATACAGGCTGGGAGATGAGGTGCTGGAAAGCAGCTCTGCAGAA
>JAOEGS010021261.1:103294-113669 GCA_025447755.1 Corythornis vintsioides | reverse complement strand
CTTGCTTCCAGTGGTTCTGTTACAAAAGTTCAGAAAATGCAGAAGTTTGATGGCCTAATGAGAAGGGGATAGATGGCTCTGTGTCAAGAAAGACATTTTTTTTAGACCAATTCTGAGAGAGGATGGGACAGATTTTCAGGCACACCAGACCTTTCCAACCCTAAAACAGAAGCAACTACCTCTTCATTTACTGCTTTTCTGCATTGGTTCACCTAGAGGCAGAAGAAGAAAGGTCAGGGTTGACTTTGGTTGTTTTGAGTTGTTCTTTTAATGCCTTTGCATAGGAAAGAAGTGTAGCAGTGCTTTATGACAGGCTTGTACTGCTGCATCTTTCTTCCTACTCACTTACAAAGAATAGGCTCTTAAGCTTCTTGGTGTCAAACTACATTAGTCACTAAATATAACCTTTGGGTTGCATCTCTGGAATTTAAACAAACCCAGGGATGTGATAATAGACAAACACTTGGACTGGCTGTAGCCTCTGCTGTTTAGAGCTGGATTGGCAGTGTTGGCTGTGTCTGGTGGTTTAGGAGAAGGACGTGGATTGCTGTGTGCCAAAAGGTCATAAAATCTTGTATGTGTGATACTTCCCAACCAGCTGTTGTCAGCTCAGTTTAATTTTACCAGATTTCTCAGCTGCTTTTTTTTACCTACAGAATGGTGCTGAGTTTGACAGTTGCAGTCCTTAAAGCCAAATTTATTATTATTTTTTTTTAAACTGGAAAGCAAGATGCTGATGTCCTGTCTTGATTGCAGTAGAATTTTCCATATAAATAATAGATGTTTGTGTCTGGATTTGTGCTGTCAAATCTATCACAGCAGCTGATGCCAAGTACAAGAGCAGCCTGCATTGAGATGGGAGGAATGTTTGTCTTGATGTTTTCATCCCACAACAACTTTTTCAACTGTAAAAGATCTGATGTATGAAGATGTGAATTTGCACATGGATTCTGGTTGGTTTGTTTGTTTTTTTCACTGGAGGTGGCATCCATAGGTGTGCTTGGGAAAAGCATGAGTCAGATGTACCTTCTCCATACATGGAGCCAGTTGCATTGTCCAAGGGGGCTGGTGAACAAAACCTCTCTGTTCTCCTCAGCAATTCTGACTTCTGAAAGCCATTCTTAAATGACATTGCTGGGATTGGTGTAGGAATTAACTTGCAGTGAAACACAACTGCAGCAGAATAAGGACACTGAATTCAGGGAGAAAACTGCATTGACTGAATAGGCACAGACTGACTCTTTAAACCAGTCCTCCTTTTTCAGTGCTTCACTCTGGTAATTGTGCTGTGTACCTGTTCTCAGCCATGAGTAACTGCTTTAGTTTCTAGGTGTGAATAACATGCTAGGACAATGGTATCACCTACCAAACTCGTACTAGAAGGTGCTGGTTGTACTGAAATGAGCTGTGCTACTTGAACTGCATTAGTAATAAGCTGTGTCAGTGCCTAGGGGATCTGTTCATGTGACTTCAGCACCAGACACTCTGTATCTGGATATGAATTAATGAGTGATGGCTGTTGTTGGGGATTTTTATTCTATTTTTGCTTTTGGTTCAGACAGATCTTCAGTTAATGCCATAGTGCTGACCTCCAGAACTGGTCAAGTGACTGTTTCTTTTGGACATTAATCAAGTGACTTAAATTATCAGATGCCATGACTCTAAAAAGGTGTCTCACTCCATTTGTTAGTTCTTCAAACAAGCTGGTTCTGTGGCTCTAACAGGACTTGATAGTCACAGAAGATGGTTTGTATCAGACACCTTGTGTAGTACAGGTGACATTTTGAACATACAAAGCCAAGAAGAGCAAGTGTCTTGTAGTCTGAGCTGACCCAGTATCTGATTTCACACACTCAGCTGTTTAACTTGGGGCTGACCTGGTTATTTTGTAGTTGTAGTGTCTCTTAGAGCCTGAAAATCAGCTGCTGTGACCTTTATCCTTTTTCAGTACAGAGAATTTAAATGCAACAGACCTGGTTTTCTAAGAACACTGCATTAGTCTTTGCTCCAGCCTCTCTGAAAAGATACTGGGACTCCAGTGTGGTTTTAGGAGCTACTGGAAAAGGACAGGTTGTATCTATTAGTCCACTACCACCTTTTTTCTCCTCACAATTTAAGTGTGTGGAGTCCTGTGATGCTGAGCTACACTCCAGGTACATTCAAGGGAGAGTCCTGAGAGACTCCTTGCATAAAATGACTGTGGTTTTTTCCTTCTTAATACTGATAGTCTGCAGGCTTTGCTGTACAACAAGGTCTTTCATCTATCACAAGTACTTTGCCAAATAACAATACACACAAAAATGTGAGGAATTTTTATGACTGTTTGATACTTTCTATGGATACAGTTGTCTTTGGGCAGGTGGAAACCATTCCTTACAGGGTGTGGAGAGAGCTATGCTATGCTCCAACCACTTGAAATTGATGTTGCTATGATTTGGAAGGAGTATGCCTCAGGTAATTGAGCATTGTTCCTACCAGCAGGGCAAGAAGTAGAGAGGAAGAAGAGCTGGAGGGCTGCTTGCCTGGGACCTGAGTATAGGACTAGGGTGAAGAGCTTGACTCCTGGCAGGGATTGGCCTTGCTGTAAATGTCCTTGTGAGACTAAGGATCCTGGAGGCAGTTTGCACTCCATGCACAAACTGCATCATTCTGCTTCACAGCAAGACTGGTAGGTGAAGATCATTCCAGCAATGGGCAGCTCTGCTCTTGAAGCCTCACCTATAGACATTCCTCAACTTCCAAAGCAGCTTCTCTGTACTCCACTTGTTTTCAAGCAATACTTAGATTTCTGTAAGTTGAAAGCCACTTTCCATTTGTCTCTCCTTCAGTACACACAGAGAAGACTGGTTTATTGGTAATAATATTGGTGGCCAACTTTTAATATCTTCAAATGCATACAGAACTGTGTTTGCCTATCACCCATTCATTCATTCTCCCCTGCTTTAAAACACTTCATGCTCCATTCTTCAGCCTTCCTATGTGTAGCTAAACTCTCAACACTCCCTGCTGTGTTCTGGACCCTGCCCAGCTTGGCTGCATCCTTTCCAAAGTTCAGAGACTCAATCTGAACTCTGTGTTCCAAATGAGGATGTGCTGTGGTTTCATCACCCTGGTTAATGTATCCCAGAATGACATTCCCATACCTGAACAGCACTCTTTCCTCTTCACAGTGCTGAAATTGACCTGGTGCTCCTTTGCTCTCGTGTTGCCAACTTTTCATTGCTGTATATTTATGTGGGTTTTTTTAAACTGAATTTCATCTTGGGGCACATCTACCAACACACTGAGATGGTTCCTGAAGGTCTCATGCTGCCCTACCTAGTTCTTGCAACATCTCCCAGTGTAAAGGGATTAGTAAACATTGTCTGCTGTTGTTAGTGAAGCCTCAAAAGTTTAGAGGTGTGTGGATGTTTGTTCAGGACTTGTCTTGTTTCATTCTACAATTTCCAATACATGGTGCTGCTTCTCAAAATTACTGATCTCTTCTTTGTGTGTCCCCCTGGTTACATAAGTACCCTGCAGTGACTTCTCCTAGGTACAGCTTCATCTATGTATGTTTAGGTGGTCATGTCCTAAAGCCTTCAAATCCAGGTGTAGGCCACCTTGTGCTTGTACTTATTGGTCAGCTCAGTTACTCTCTCATGAGAAATGAGTGCTGTGAAATTACTTAATTTTAATTAAAACAACTTTTGCCTCCAGCATCTCCCATTTTTTTCTCAACGTTGTTCTAAAATAGAAATTAAAGGAAAAAAAGAAATTATGAACTGATCAGCTTAACCTGGATAACCAGAGAGATGTGCCTTCAGAGCTTATGTAAACCTTGCATTGCTTTAGCTTGCTGTTCTCAAAGTAGGTTAGAAGCAATTTAGTCAGTTTGACTTCAGTTCATCTAGTTTATTTTTTAAATACTTGTAGCTCATTTGTTTTCCCACTTAGGACCTATTGATTATATGCTTTGCTAGCTGTTATGAACCACACAGGTACAATTATATTGATAAACTGAAGAAAACAACATTCAATATTATAGTCTCCAGCAAATGAAATGGTATTATCAAAATCATCAGATCGTGGGTTGCAAAGGAAGTACTTTTTGTCACAGCACCCAATTAAACCTGGAACTCACTGCCACAGAATGCTGTGAATGCCAGCCACTTAAATGGGCTTGAACAAGAGGAGGGGTTCCTGCTAGGAAAGCTCCTTGAGGGCTGTTAAGTACACAGATGGGGATGCAACTGGGAACTCCTTAAGCCATGTATTGCTGGAAGGATGCAGGGAAAATACAAATCCACCCAATTCCCAGCAATGCTCTTCTCCCCAGCCCTGCCAGTTCCCTGCCCCGTGCATTGCTGGTGGCTGCTGAATGAAATGGACCTTTTGGGCTGATCCTTCTGCTGGGTCTTGTTCTCAGTTCTAACTCACTTCCAGATTCAGTTCCATTCTCTGTTCCTCTGGAGTGCAATCAGAGGGTACTTGGCTTTCTCCTTCTGCACTCAACCTTCTGTGCCTGTTCTGACACTGCTCCTGCAGGCTGGGCTGTCTTCTTCAACCCCCTTTTTACAGCTAGAACCTCCTGCCTTGCTACCAGGCTAAGGCCCAAGTAGTGCTGCAGCCACCTCTTTCTGTGCCCTATTAAAGGGCTTCTGTCCTATTAGAATCAGGGGATTCATTAGAATCCCTTTGTGGGTTTTTGAGAAGCATCCAGCCACTCTATGCCTATTAATTCTTTGGCACTTTCAAGTGGTGATAAATTACTCGAATCTGGTATTCTCCTGGTATTTTGCTAATTGAGGGTTGGTTCTCTAGCAGTATTCAGAGGAATTACTGTGGGTTTTTTGTTTGTTTTTGTTTGTTTGTTTTTTCCCCCTACTCACTGCAGATGTCTTGGGATTTCCCCTGCTGTTCTCTTTCTGCCACAGCTGTGCTGCTCTGAAGAGTCTAGGGCTGGACATGATGTTAAGAATGTCTTCAGATTCATGTGAAAAATTATGTTCCTTTGATATTAAGTCACCATTTTGGACAGATAGGAAAGCAAACTTTTCTAAGGAAAAGAACAAAATCTATTTTTTTTCCCTTGCTTCTGATTTTCCTCTTTTATACCAAACACTGTCATAACAGACTCTTTCCTGTTTGACATAAGCAGGAAATGTTTGGCTGCATAGGGATCTAAAATATTAATACTAGCTGAGCATACTTGGCTGTTTCAGCTGTTTGCATCCCAAATTTCTTCTGTCCAAGCAGGCTGGCTTTTTTTTGGGTTGGTTTTTTGGTTGGTTTTTTTTTTAAGCCTCAGTTAAGGCACAGTTTTCAAGTATCAAAATTAGGATGTCTTTTGATGGTAGCTTTAAAGTCAGTAGTACTGGGTGTCTGAGATTTACTTTTGGGAGGCATGTTTCTGTATTCAGAGTAGTGTTTTGGTGGAAAGTATGAGGGGAATAACTCGAGTAACTGAAGGCTCTGATTTAAAAACTGCAGATTGTTCAAGAAGACAGGAGGCCTGGAAAAACCAGCCCAGACAGAATAACAACTGTTCCAGTACTTGGAATATGTGGGAAATAACTACAGTTACCAAGTCTCTTTCCAATTAGTTCAAAACTGGCATCAGTTCACCACAGCAGAAGTCTTCCCATCTTCCAGAAATCTCAGCAGCAGATCCAAGCAGGCACTTTGGAACATGCCAGTGTTCTCAGACTGGTGGTTCAGCAAGTCCCTGCTTTCTTTACATCTCAGCTCCTTTGCTTTGGCCAAGTTGAGTAGGTTTCTTTTCACTGTGCTTGTGTGTCTAAAATGGGATTATATCCTTGTCTTGCAAAGTGAAACTTGCCTTTCCTGGGGAAGTGTCTGGCCAGTCTGGGTGCCCTGCATCTCAGTCTGGCGACCGGTCTGCCCCAGAGATGTGACACTGGTCATTTGAAGGAGAGCTGTGTGAGGAGAGATGAAGGTGCAAACTGAGCTGAGGTTGGCCTTTCAAATCTAGGTGTGCCAGTTGCTACAAATGTCTTTACAAAGAGATGTTCATTTCAGATCCTTCCCCTAATGGGAAACTGCTCATCTCAGCAAGCTCTGTGAGGGATGACAAGTCAGGCAGAGCTCTGCTGACCAATCCTCCTGCAAATCTTCCTTGGCCTGGCAGAGCACTCAGTCTTGCATCACAGAAAGGGATGGAAGGAAGGGCTTCTGGAAGTCTTTGCTTCAGTTCACATGCTGCTTTGCTAAGCTCTAGATCAAACGAGTTAAGCTTGTGTGAGAGTTGTTCTTTTAAATGAACAAAGTGTGGTGCAATCACTTCTGTACCACACCAGTCTGGATCTGCTGCCACTAGGAACTTAAATACAACCCCCCCAAGGTTTTTTTCTTTCCCTGAGGAAGTCTGGCTCCTGCAGTGAGCTCACCCCCAACAAAAGCTGCATGAAGTCCTGTTCAGCTCCAGCTAGGGCCTACCTAACAGCTGCTTTCCTGCCATTCTCTTGCCTACTAGACATAGCAGCCCTATGAGTATTTGGGTGGGGAAGGAAGGAGATTGCAACATCCATTAAGAAAAAAAAAAAAAAGGAGGTTTGTCTGTCTTGTCATTTTTCAAGTGCAGCTGTAGAACTTTCCTTGGCCTTTGAAAGCTGAGCTCTGCCATGTGGTGGGTGCCAGCTGTGGAATGTGTCAGCCTTTGAAGTTGGCCCTTGAAATGGGCAATTGCAAATGGCATCTGAATTTCAGCTTTTATAGCAGCTCTGGAAGAAGTTAGTTATTCTGAGTGTACAGTGTGGATGGTAAGACTAAGTCACAACTACCTACACCTCTCCAAGTGTATCCCAGCCATCAAACTACATTCACCCTCATGACTATAAACTCCAGTAATGTAGTTGTAGCACCAGCCTCTTATTGAAATCAACTTTGTATTTCCCTACAAGAGTTCAGTCATCTGTTTTACCAGCAAACCCTGCCAGCTGTGACTGCAGACTGCTGTGTTCACATGATTGCAGCCCCAGATAAGCAAACCTGTCCTCGAGTGTCTGAACTAAGCAGCTGAAAGGCAGTGTGACTGCCTTCTGAATTTCATTCACTGACTTAGAGGGGAAATGCTCTGCTGGCCACAGAGGAGAAGGCAGCTAAAAGCATTTCTTCCTCATCTGTAGTGCTCTGAGTGTTGGGAGACTAACAGCCACTTGGTACAGTGCAGCATTTCAGAGTGCTCCATCTGTAGGCACTCTGCAGAGGGATGCTGTTCTTATTTTTAGTGCTGGGGATGGGGATAAAAGCTTTGCTTGAACAAGGAGCTATCAGGGAGAGCTGCACAGTTTTGTCTGTTCTAATCTAGTGTGAGAGGATCTGAAGGGGCACAGTGAGCTTGAAGTAAGTTGTGCTGCCCCAGCAAGAACATGTCTTCCTACCTCTTGGGTAATTGCACTGTATACTTTGGGTATTTATCATCATTTCCCCCATCCACCATTGAGAAGCAGCCTTGTTACTTTACCCACCCACACATCAGATGTCCTTGGAGAAGTGAGGAGGAAAGATGAGAGAGGAAACTGTCCTGTGTTGCTTTGCTGGTGCCTTCTTGTCAAGTTACTGCTGGCAGACTTTCCAGTGTGTGCCTGCTGGGACAGAAATCCCATCCAGAAAAGGGAAAACCTCACTTACTTCTCAACAACACGGAGTTACATTCCAGAACTTCCACAGTTCTCTTGGGAAATGTCTTTCCTGTCTCCATTGTCTCCATGCAGTGCCTTTCCTAATTGTTCTTTGTCATCTCCAAGCTTCTGGAAAAGTGAGTGTTTCCCAGGGCGTAGGTGGAGGGGAAGGAGCTTGCACACTGCTGCTTGGCTGCTCATAGTGATAGAGTTAATCAAGAGCAGTGACTCAGAGAAAATGAAGACTGGGTAATCCAAGTGATTATTTATCACTTCTCTGGTCTACAGGATTGTTTCCTGTTGGAGAAAAATAGCCCAGGGCACTTTACTGCTATGGAACTCATCTTCATATTTCTGATAAGTTTTCCCTCTCTGTAACTCAAAGGTAAAATCTTTAGAAACCCTCTCCCTTAATATTATTATTACTACTTTGTAATCTACCATCCAACTCTGGATAACTCAGATTGCAGTGATAGAGCCAGATTTCAGATTCAGCTCTCCCTCTGCAAGTCCCACTTCAGTCTAGAGCAAAAAGGGAATCAACCCACTTGTTGGATGGCCCTGGATGCAACACTGGCCTCCCATGCTGATCCCCAGGCCTTGTCCCTGAGCCTGACCCAGCAACCTATGCAGTCTGGAGCCTGAGAGCTGTTTTCACCCCTGTAAGGGCACAGGTTGGGGTGGTTACTTTTGTGTTTCCAGACTGATTTTAGGATCTTTTAGCAATTTGTTTTCTAAGCAGGAGATGCCTGTGATGTGACTGCTGCCTGGGTCACCTGGCCTCTCTGTGCCCCCAGAAAGGTGCTGCGTATCTACCTGGACTCACCTGGAAGGAGTTCATCTTCCTCGATATTTCCTTCTTTCCTCACAGGATGATGAGAGTCTGCAGTACTTAACTCATGAAGAGCAGGATGTTCTCATGTTCTTTGAGGAAACCATAGATGCCTTAGAAGATGACCTGGAGGAACCAGTCCAGCGTGACAGTGGCATCCACTGCCAGTCTCCAAGGTCGACAGAAGAAAACGTGTCCAGTCATTCTGAGACTGAGGATATCATTGACTTGGTACAGTCAACACCTGAGGGCAGTGACCATGAGGGCCCTACCAGCAATGAAGCAGAACCAGGTAGGACTATTTCTTGAAAGTGTGGGGTTTTATTTTTCCCTTTTTGATCTAACCCAGACTCGTTCTGGTTCTCATTAGAAACAGCTACAGCAGCTCTGTACCTCACTGCCTGGAGATGAATCTGTTACACATCAGGAGCTCTCAGGACTGATTTTAATTTGACTGGGGATTTCTGAGATTCTTGCTGTTACAGTAACTTATTTTTTCTTGTGGAGGTCATGCATGTGATGCTGCTGTCCTGCTGTTGCCCTACCTGGTGACTGAGCTGTAACAGAACTGGGTACTGTGCAGAGTCATCACAGCAAGGCAGACTCGAGTGCACCAGCCTGCTCACGCTCTGCTTCACTCAGACCTCCTCAGGCTTTCTCTAAGTTTTTAACCAGCAGATTGTTTACAGTATGAGTTTGTGTGGGACTGAAAGGCACGTGATGCTATCAGTAAGGCTGTGACAAGACAGTGCATGGCATGTTGTTTCCCTCAGCCCAGAGAGTTTACTCTCTGTGGAGGTTTCATCAGCTTGTACATACAGTGGGAACCAAGGTTTCTTCTGGTTGTTAAAATAAGAATTGCAAAACTCTTCTAGAGAAGGCAGCTGTTGGAACACGGAGAAGTTCCCATGCAGGTTGGAGTGAATGGCAGCAAGAGGGTTTCTAGGGAAGGCATTGTAAAAATGGGGATTTGAACTGAAGTGTCATTGCTGGGAGTTTGGTTATAGCTGCTTCTGGCAATGTGGGCTGACTCAGAGGTGGGAAGTTTAGGGCAGGTGAGTACCAGTGCTAGGTGAAAGCCTCATCTTCTGCTCTGTGTGAAGGCCTAATGACTTATTCCTGCTTTGACTTTCAAGGGTTGGATGCTACCTCAAGAGCCGAGAGCCCTAAGCCAGCAGTACCCGCTGACCCTGCCCCCCATCCCCCCGCACCTCCACCATCGCTGTCTGAGCCTCTTCCTCCTCCCCCCCCTCCAGTGCAGCACCCAAAGCTGCTTCGTTCTGTCCCCACTCCACTCATCCTGGCCCAGCAGATCTCGGAGCAGCAGCTGGAGAGCAGAGTTTGCTTCCCTAGAGCTCTCAGGGAAGGGACCTCGGACAGGAAGAAAACACCGGTGGCCAACGGGGACCCCTGTGCAGCTCCCAAGCAGCCCCCTGCAGCTGCCCCCAGGCTGCACCGCTTCCCCAGCAACATCAACATCACCAACGTGGGCGGCAGGGAGTTCAGCGAGACCATTTCGAAAGCAGCAGTGAACGTGCAGGAGAGGAGAGCTCAGGTGCTGGCCAACATCAACGGGGGGGCTTTGCTGGCAGCTGAACTGGAGGAGAAGCTGCAGAAAAATGATTTCTTGCAACGGAACAGAAGCTCTTCCCTAAGGGATCTCTCGTCCGAGCAAACACGATACGAGGCCCTGACAAAGCTTGGCCTGGTGAAGGGAAAGCCAACTCAGGACCAGCTGGAGCAGGGCTCAGGCACTCAGCAGCTGGCTGTGCAGCCCAAACAGGCAGATGCCATTCCCAACGGATACCAGAACATCCACCAGATCTTAAAAAGCGAGCCCAGCCCTTTCCTTCCTCTGGGCAAATCGGTGACGATCAAGCCCGAGGCCAAGGTGGGCGTCGCGCAGCAACAGCAGCAGCAG
>JAOEGS010021261.1:81887-103194 GCA_025447755.1 Corythornis vintsioides | reverse complement strand
CTTTCCTTCCTCTGGGCAAATCGGTGACGATCAAGCCCGAGGCCAAGGTGGGCGTCGCGCAGCAACAGCAGCAGCAGGCAGCGAGGAGCTGTGGGGATTACAACCCACCCCCTGGAACCCTGGAGCTGAGGAGGAGGTCGGGGTCCCTGCCCAGGCCCTCGGGGTTTCGATCGCAGGGGATAACGGTGAAGTTTTCCGGCCGCGGCTCCACAGAAGAGGCTCGGAGAGAGGCCCTGAGGAAACTGGGGCTGCTGAAGGAGACGGCCTAGCTGGGGTGGGAACGCTGTGGCAGCGGAGGGAAGTCGGCGCCGCTTCGTGCTGGAGTAGTCCCAAGGGGCTGGGATCAAACAGACTGGAAGGGAGAGGGGGAGGGCTCTGCTTCAGGTAGCCAGGGAGGCACCAGACGCTGTGGCATGAGCGCTCATGTTGCCCCCCAGCCTGGCACCACCCAGGGCCGTGTACAGCAGGGGGGCTTCACTTGCCTTCCTGCTGACACACTCGGTTGCTTTGTGACCGAGAGGAGCTCTGTTGAATGATCACTGCTGGACTGGAGCAGACGGCATCTCCTTGATGAAGTGCACAGTGCAGTATTGTTGTACATAGCAAACCCAATGGTGGATCTTCCATTTGCTCTTTCTGAAGCCAAAAATGCGAGCTCCGTTTGTCTTGCCCGCGTGTGTTTGTCTGTCTGGGGGAGCTCAAGATGTCAAAGTTGGAATTTCTGACCAGCGTGACGCTCCTGTGGCTTTCTGTTGTCTGTATTACCTGGCTTGGCTTTGTTACCTGCCAGTGGTGGAGTCATCTGCCTCCTTGCTCTGTGCCCACCTGACCCAGAACTGTCCAGAGGGTGGACTCTGTTTTGAGCTTCTCCTTGACACAGCAGCCCAAGCTTTGTGTGGGTCACTCTGCTGCTTCATTTGAAGTCTTGCCTTCCACCCCAGCCACCTGCTCCAGTCAGGCTCTAGCGACCCATGTGCCCAGGGAAAGGCACCAGCTGAGCCCCAAGGATGAGCACCGAGCACTGCTCTGCACACTGACAGCCAAAGAGTCTCCTGCCACTCTGTGACCCCAGCTGTTCTGGACCAGAGATGATGGTAGAGCAGAGAAGCCATAGGAACAAGCTTTGTACCAAACACAGGGACCTGATCTTGAGTCTTGTCCCTTAGGGTTCCTGTGTAGAGACTGTTACTCGCTCATCAGGAGCTGCACTATGCGGAGTAGCTGCAAGTTCTGTTACGTTGAAAAACTGTCAGTTGGTCTTCCTGTAGTTTGACAGCCCTAATAATCCTCTGTTCACAGCCTTCTTTGAGTCTGCCCTGCCACTGCAACAGAAGTTACAGCCAAACTGCTCCCAGGCAGAGTGGAGTTAGAGGAGAGACCTGTGTGCAAGAGCTTGTGGCTCCTGACTGGTCCCAGC
Organism: Corythornis vintsioides; assembly: GCA_025447755.1. Lineage (NCBI taxonomy): Eukaryota > Metazoa > Chordata > Aves > Coraciiformes > Alcedinidae > Corythornis > Corythornis vintsioides. Next base: position 101,777 of record JAOEGS010021261.1, on the reverse strand, counting down.
TGGTGTGACTTTGCCTTTCTTCAACAGAAATGCTCTAGAGATGGTCCTAAAACAGGGTTGTGTATTGGCATGATTATTTTTTTTTTATATGGCAAAGCTGCTTTTCCACATTAAAACTCCCCTTTTTTTGTACACCCCCAAATATCAGAATTAGCCATTTAAAAATCAAATGCCAAACTCCAGCCTCCTTAAAATTCCTGTTCTTCCTGCGTGTTTAAGAGATCTCAGTGTTCTGTTTTCTTTTGTTTCTAAAGGGAAAAGCTCACTTATTCTCTGCACTTTCTGAAGCCTCAAGCACACCCCACACCCCCCCTCTTTCCCAAGTAATAATAATGAGTAATGAACCTTGGAGAAGGGGAGGGGAGTGGCTACAATAGAAACTGACACACCCTCAGCCAGGAGCTCTGACATAACTGTGATAAACAAGTTTGGAGTTCTTGTGATAAAGTATTTCAGACTTGCTGAGCTGTATTTGTGAATGAAGCTGTCCTGAAGGAAAAGCTCTTCCTGGCATTCTCACCCTGCCTCTTAACTTAAAGGGGCTTTTGTTGTTGTGTTTTTAAATGATCTGCTGACATTTTAAATTGTTATGGTGTCTGGCTCTGCTAGGGAGTTCTTCTGCTCAGCCTTTTCCCTGGGGAAGTGATCACACTCCTCATTGTGACAGGCATGCTATACATAAGCAATCAGTAATTAAGAGGTGGCCATTCCTGTGCCTGGCAGAGCACTTTGCCATGCAGCATCAAACAGGAGAAGTGCCACTGAAACAAAGAAGGCAGCTTGTGTGCTGCAAGTAAAACCTGGACTTGTTTTGCTGAGTCTGTAGTCCTAGAGCAGGAGGACAAGCACATAAAATACATCCAAGGACCTCCATGCAGCCTGGAATGGTGTCCTACATGTGGATGATGCATCATAATTTATTAACATACCTGCTAAGTAAATATAAATGTTTGAAGACCTTTGTGCTCTTAATACCTGTTAAAGCAAATTCTTCATTGTAACTGTGAAGTGTGTGCTAAGCAGGCTCCATATCTAATCATTTCTTGCCAGCTCTCCAGTTGTTTACAGCTGAGAGTCCAAGCAAAGGGGGTGGGGGGAACAAAACCCTGCCCCCAGTTCATCACAAGTCAGCCCTGCTCAAGAACTGTAACATAGCCCTATAGAAAGTGATCAATTATTAGCTGTTTACTGTTGAAAGTGTGAAGCTGCAGTTTGCTGAGCTGGGTGGGTGTTTTCAGCCTGTCCATAGAGCTGGGTCCTCACTCCAGGGGTAGAAGTGAGAGGCAGCTCTTTGTGAGGTGAACAAACCAGTCTGTGCCCAGTGAGGACTTGGAAGGAGGTATTCAGTGTGGCCCATCATTCTAGCAAGTATCCTACTGGTCAACTCTGCTCTGTGCCTAAAACTGTAGTAAGTAAAGCCATGTACTAAATGAAGTTAAGAGTCTAGCTGCTAATACCCTGTATATAAATGTAGCTCTATTTTATGTATCTTGTTTTGTGTGTATATGTTGCTGTGATTTTACTTTTTTTTCCTCCCTTGTGTTAGAGGTCTTGCACAAATCTGATAAATCATCTATTAAACTGGGATGGAACCAATGAAAGGGTGGCTGAGAGGAGGTGAATTGTTGTTCTGTGTCACTCAGGAGCATCCATCATCCTCACAGGAAGGAGGTGACATTTTTAATAGTAATATCAACTTAACATTTTCTTTGGGAAAGGAAGAGGGGGGAAAAAAAACAAACCCAAAGATTCTGTCTTTTAACTGCTCTGTGTATTCTCACTGCTGGGCTTCAACAACTGGGACCAGGGTGCTTGTAGGAATGAAGTTCATCCTGAACAGTGTTTCAAGGAGAGAAAAGCCTCTCCCAAAGTTTTGCAATATTAAAATGCCTTTTCTAAGTGGATTATCATATATGTGAAAGAACAGTTCACAGATTCACTGAGCTGTGTATTTCTGTAGCTGCCTTCCCTGGGGGTTGCTGTAAGCTGGGGTAGAAGTCCCTGGTGCAGGACAAAGTTTCCCCTGTAGAGAATATTCCATCCCTGCTGAGGGTGTTTGTTGCTCTTCTCTCCCTGTGCCACTACCCCAGGAGCTGGCCAAGATCCTTCCAAGCCCAGGCACATGTGCCAGGAGCTGGTGAGTAGAGAGGGGAAGGATTCCTAATGAACTGTTACAGCAGGGGGCAGGGGCTAAATCATCTTGCACAGAGACTCATCCCACTTGAAGCAGGGAGGGAATGGTTTGGAGCCAAAACTAACAAACTTAAACTAAACAATGTCAAAACCCTCAGAGGAATAAATAGGTGGAGCAATGGGTTTTTGCTCAGACTAACCAGGGTTGTGACTGGGATGAGTGGCTTCAGCTGCCCTGAGCAGGGGGCTGGAAGGGGGCAACTCCCCCAGCCTGGACCTGGGAGGAACCCTTGAAAGAAACTCTCTTTTGAAGATGGATTTTTTTTCTTGTCTTCTTCCAGGTGCTGCTGAGCATTTGGCCAAATTTACCATTTCATAAAAGATGGGAAATCACTCTAGGAAAATAAACTTAACTCCCTTTTACATGAGCTACTTTTTTAGCCCCCAGGTGAGATGTTGGTAGCCAAAAACCAGCAGCAGGCCTAGCAGCCTGTCCCTGAGTTTTGCAGGGCTGCCTGAGGGCTTAGGAGTGTGTCTCAGCCAGGACAGGGCAGGTGGCTCCTGTAACTGGGTCTAGCTCCAGCAGGGAGCCAGGGTGAGAGAATTCAACCTAGATGAAGTTTCATTACACACTGAGCCAAGTTCCAGTGCCTCTCCTTTGCTGTAGGGTAAAACCTCCCACAGCTGCCCAGTTACTGCCAGTCTTTCAAGTGGCTGCAGCATTGGGAATAAGCTTTCAATGTTTTGACTCCTCCTGTGCTTGTTTAATAACACACATAAATAAATTTGCCTTCTCCCTTAATAAACAGCTCTGGTCAGTGTCACCCCTAAAGCCAGCAGGGTGGGTGTGAGGCTCAAGGCAGAGGGCAGTTTTAGCCCAGCCCCTGGGGCTGGAGGCACAAACAGGACTGGCAGTTACAGCTCAGACTCTGCTGTGGCTGAACCCACCAGGGTAAAAATCCCAGCCCTGAGTGTTCAGCTGCCTGGCTGGTCCTGGCTCAGCCTGGCAGAGCAGGGCCTGGGTAGCAGGGTCTGGACACAGCTGCCTGCAGTGCCCTGGGGCAGGGGAGGGCTTGGGCTGCTCTGGAGGCAGCTACAAAGCCCAGCCCTGCTGGGTCAGTTTCCAGGTGTCCCCTGTTCCCATAGAGCACTCACAGCCCCAGTGACCTTGTTCTGGGTGTCCTGGGCCCTGAGTGAATAAGTTGTGTGACACCTTGGCTAGGTCATCCCTGAAAGATGGAGGTGAATGGGGAACAAGTGGAAAAACTTCTCTTTACCTTACTGAACTGCTCTTACCTGTCTGTGATGCCTTCTAACCCCTCTGTCCTCCAGGATCTGACAGCACCTGGGCTTGGCTGCAGCCTCTGCTGCTGTTTGGAGAAGTATGAGCTGACATCCAGGCTGGGGTGGCTCTGGCTGCAGTCAAGAGGGGAGTTTGAGAGGTAGGTGGGGCCTGTGGAGAGGCTGCCCCAGTGCAGGGAGGAGGGACCTGGGAGCAGTTAGGCAGCAGTGATGCACAACCCAGCAAGAGGGGAGGGGTGCCCAACCCTCAGCCAGCCATGGAGCAGGGCCTGGCCACCCCCAGGGGTGTTGGACAGGGGGCTGGGTTGTAGTTCTGTCCTTACCTCCTGTAGCATCTAGACAAGCTTTCCCTTGGGCACTGGCTCTCAGGGTTGGGTTTAGACAGGTCATTTTAAAACCTGGCCTTGTAGATACTGGTTTTAACTGAGAGGCAGCCTTTACTGCAGCCCTGCACCTGCCCAGGATCCTGCTTTCAGGGAATCCTGGCCTCCTGCAGAGGCCAAGGCAGAGGAGTCTTCATCACCCTGTCGACTCCCAAACTCTAAATAGCTTTTCCCCTGGGGTAAGGAGGGTCCTGAGACTGGATGGAGCCAAACCCTTCCCCAGGAACACGCCCTTCTCTTGCATGTTTTGTTTTTGTTGGGCCTTTTTATTCCCTCAGAACGGGGCTTTCTCTTCCCAGGCGAGGTGACCCCTCCCAGATGAGGAAATGCTTTCCCTGAGAAGTTGCTGGTGCATCCCCAACTGCTTCACAGACTGGTCAGATGTGTCCTTACCTCAGGGGATCCAAGGAAAGGTTATTTTTAGTACTGGGGCTGGTCATTATGCTCAGCCTTTGGCTCTTTCTGCCGGGTCATAATTACCTGCTGCTACTGGCAATCAGTAAAATAAAGAAAAGCAGCACTGAGCAGAGTAACTTTAGGATTAAAGGGAACAGGCGTGAGGCAGGGGAGAGGGAGCAGCTGGCAGGTTGAGGGAGCAACTCAGCCTCCATTTCTCTTTTGTTCTCAAGTCTTTGCACCTGCCCCTGAGCTTTACTGAATGGTTCACAGCTCCAGGAGTCACAAACTACTCCTGAGAGGCTCCCCAAAGCTGCTGAGGTGCTGCTCTCCTGGGTATCCCTGTAGCACAATCCCTGGTTTGCCAAGGGGATTACAGCAGAGAGCCTAGAAAAGCACCTGACCCAGAGCAGGAGACAGGTACCAGGAGGGTTCACCCAGAGCCCAGCCAGGTCCAGGGGGAGAACAGCTCAGTGGCTCCTGCTGAACATCACCCTGCTTACAGCTGTGAGCCACAGAACTACCTCCAGGCTTAGCCTGAGCCAGGGCTTGTTCAGCAAAGGAGGGGCTCTGAAGCTTTGGAGCTCAGTGCAGCCCTGGGGAAGGGTGCAGGAATCCATCAGGACCCTGGAGAACCAGCAGGGAGCTGCACGGGGCCAGGCAGACCCCAGCTCCTGCTGGGCACAGCACCCACTGGTGGCAGTGGCACCCACCCAGCCCTGACCTCACTGCTGCCAGGGGCTTCCCATGCAAGTCACTTCCCTGAAGCTGTTAGCAGAGCATCACTCATTTCCTCAGGGCTGGGGAGGTCACCTTCACCAGCCACTGCTCCCGAGGTGCTTTTTCCCATCATTCCAACGGAAGCTGTTTGAGCTTTTGTTATTGTAACCATCAGAAAACAGTGTCAGTGTTTTTAGGTGCTCCCTGCTTGCTCATCCAGCCCTGGGAGGAAGGGCAAGAGCTGCAATTCCCAGCTAGGAAATAAGGGCAATGAAGTTAAGCCAAGGGGAAAAAAAGAGCAGAAATGAGCTTGACCTTCTGGTTCCCAGGCTAACACACTCATCCTGAATCACCCTTCCTCTCCCCCCCCGCTCCAGGAGCATTTACTTCCCAGCCCATGAGGAAAACCAGCAGTGAGTTGATCCTACTCTCTGATTAACAAGCAGCCACCCATGGCACTGAGGCTCAGAGGGTGGGATGGCAGCAGAGGGAAGAGGAGCAGTAGCAGCAGCTGCAGGAGGGAGGCTCTTGCTTTGTTTCCCAGATACCAGGGTAGAGGAGCAATGGGGGCTTCAGGCTCCATCACACAAACTTCCTTACTCTGGAGTATTTCCTGCCTCCTAAATGGTATTTGGGCACCTGATTAAGGTTTAATTGATGGCAGGAGCTCTCCTCAAGCCCAGGAGCTGGGCCCTGTGTGCCCAGCATGGCCGTTCCTGGTACATCCTCTAATAAACCTCTGGGATTTGCACTGGCTGTGCCCAGGGCAGAGACTTTCCTGTGGGGCATGGCACCTGCTGGCAACAGCACTGCCCCCTGCACCTCAGAGCTGGAGGGATTTATGTGAGGTAAGACTCACCACCAGGAATAAACTCCTGGGTTCACAGGGCTTGGAATCTGGGCCCAGCCTGAGTAACAAAGCCCAGGCAGTTACACCTTTTGGGCCTTACAATAAAGAAAGGGAGAGTTTGCCAAGTCCTGCTGTTGCCTCCATCTTTCCACTGGCACAGAACGGCTGCCACAGGAGGGATGAGGAGGGAAGAGGAGCCTGGCACAGCTCAGCTGAATTCCCAGAGAGCAGGAGGCTGATCCTCCCCAGCCAGGCTGAGTGCCAGGCCCTCCTCCAGGAGAGAGCCCTTCCTGCCTGGAGCCTAAGGGGGCTGCTGGAGCTCCCATCACCACTAGAAGCTTCTCAGAGCAAAGATCAGAAAAGCCAAAGCCACTTCTGAGACCTCTCTCCCTTCTTGGTCACCTGGGCTTCCTTTCCATCACCCAGGGCTGCAACTCCCAGCAACTCAAGAGTAGTCCAATAACCACTTACTGGATTGATAAAGTGGAGACTGAGCCTCTCTGCAGCTGGGGTGTGAAAGTTTTGCTGCTGCAGTCAACTCCTGCTTCCCTGAAGAGAAGATCTGTCTTTAGCTTACTATGAACAGATGCACCAGAGAGATACACAGATATGCAACTTAGAAACTGGCTGTGGCCCAGCAGGGACAACCAGCTCAGCTGGGTGGTGACAGAGCAGCCAGGAGCAGCTCTTCCCTGTAAAGAAGACAAGAGCTTCCCATGAGGGCTGGAGAGGTCCCTGAAAGGAATCTCCTCAGCTGTCCCACTGCAGGAGGCAGGGACTGACAGGAGTGGGCCATGGCCCAACAACCATCAGGTGGGATGGAGCTTGCCCAGGCCCAGGCAGCACAGAGAGGTTTTGCAGCTCAGCTTCTTCAGTGCAAAGGCCACTGGCTGGGGAGGGGGAGATGAGCTGGGGCCAGCAGCAGGACTGGAACTGCACTTGGCCAGCACAGAAGTGATGGTCCATTGGGAGCAGCTGCCACAACAATCATCACTCTGCCAGCACAGAGGCTCCAGTGGCGAGAGGAGAGCTGTCTAGAAGCATCAGCTGCAAATGCAGCTGAGTGATGTACCCAGCCATAAAGTCTTGGATAATTTATCACGAGCAGGCCAGTGACATTCTTGCTCGGGGACAAACGTAGCCCCAAGGACTTCACACCAGGTAGATAAACTCAGAGTTAGTTTTGTTGGGTATTTTTTCCCCCAAAATCTCCGTAACTTACATCAAACAGATGGAGCAGAGCACACAGCCAGGTACCAACCACATGTCCCAGAGCACAGACACCCACTGGCTTTCCCAGTCCTGCTGCATCAGCCTGGCTGCCCACGCTGGGGCAGAGGGAGATAGGTCTTGCAGGACAGTGATGGTGCTGGGCCTGATTTACCTACAAAATGCTACTCTCAGAATTACAAGGAATAAAGTGTGGGATTGCAACTGAACTATGGAGTCTCCAGAAGCTAAAAAAATATGCCCAACAGCTGCACTGTGGCTAAAACATACAGAGATACAGAGATACAGAGATGGTATCCTTAGTGCAAAACAATAGAGTTGCTTCCCAGGTCCCATGAGCACTGCAGCTGTAAAACATATGAGTGTGACAGGGATGCCCTTACCATGGTAACCCTGAGGTGCTATCAGAAAGTTACTAAAATAATAAATAAATTTAAGAAGAGGGGATAAACACAAAGTCTTGAAGCTCTGGGGCTGCCAGCCATGACTGTTTCCAGCAGAAACACTCCCCTTTAGCCCATGCACAACAAGCTTTTTTTATCCCCTGCAAGTAAATGTCAAACACCAAATAAACATCTGCAAAATCTCAATTTCTCCCTCTTTTTTAAGTGTCTCAGCCATGTTTTATATTCACCCAGTGGTTTGGATCCAGGTAATTGGAGGAAAGGAAGGAAGGAGTCGTCTTAACAAACACTGTTTGTTCTTCCAGTGACAACCATAAACACCCAGTGTTCTAATGGCACAGTCCTACCCTGAGAGCAACAACTTGAAAGCAAAGTTCATAATTCAAACAAGTAAATGTTTTGACAATATTTCACTTGTTTGGTTCTTGTTCAAATAGTTTCCTATTCCCAGTACACCGGGATCTCCTCAGGAGTGGTTGGGAAAAACACCCAAACTATTTATGGTTGAGCTCTGAGAAGAGACAGCAAAGTGTCATCTTGGATGAGCATCTTCAGCAGGGCTGAATGGCACTTGGCCGAGGAAACACCTCAGTGGGGAATAAAAGAGTCAGTGATGAAGATCAAAAGGGAAAAAAAAGAACAAAGCTGATTACACTTTGATATCAGGGGGCAATAGCAGATTCAGGGTATTATTGTATTTATTCACAAAACACCCAGCTACCTCTCTGGGTTATGTGGTCTCAACACACAGCACAGCTTTGGGGGTACAGCAGTAATTAGCAAGTTCGTTTCCTTGCTCATCCATTCGCTGCCCCATTCCCAGCTCCGCGGAGCAGCCGAGCGCGGCTCAGGGACCCGGGGCGGGGCAGCGCGGTCCCGGCCCAGTCAAGGGTTTTCAGGTTGCCAAGGGCTCGCCCAGGAGCAGCCGTTCGGCCGGTGCCGGTGCCCAGCGGCTGCGATCTAGTCCCCGAAACCCTTCCCGGGTCGTTTCCCCGAGTCAGCGCTTGAGCGGCACCGCAGAGAGCGGTCGCCGGGTGAGGCGGGAGCGCGACCTGCCCTGTCCTGCTCACCCTCAGTGCCCTGCCCCGCTGTCCTGCTCACCCTCAGTGCCCTGCCCACCCTCAGTGCAAGGGCAGTCGAAAACCCCGCAGAACTGGCGCAAACGAGGCGATCTCGGCCTTGCAGAGGGGGGTTTCGAACCGTCACCTACACAGAGAGCACTCTGCTGCTGCCACCGGCGCCGTTCGCTGCGGGCCCGGGCACTCACTGAAACTCCAGCAAGTCCCCGAACTCTCAATTGGTTACAGATTTCAACCCTTTCCCCTCACACCACGTTACAGCACCGCGGAGCAGAGAAACGCGGCCAGCACCAGCGTTACCATTCCTGGGTGAACTGGGTTTGGAGCTTCCCTGCACCCCTGGCTCCATCCCAGAGCTCGGGTTCACACAGCACTGCAGCTCGGGCTTGCAACCGAAGCACCACACATCACACTAATCAGACTGATTGGGTTGGAAAGACCTTAGAGACCATCTAGTTCCACCTTCCCTGCCACAGGCACACCTCCCACTAGCCCAGGTTGCTCAGAGCCCCATCCCATCTGCTCTGGAAAACTTCCAGTGATGGGGCATCCACAACTCCAACTCTTAGCCCTCCTTCACAGGAGAGCTGTTCCAGCCTCTGGGTGCCCTCAGGTCCCATGGATTTCATAGGAAACTGCTGATCTACAACAGGAGGGACTTCACTGCCCCCAGCACCTGCCTCCAGTTTCAGGAGCTCCAGAGGTGGGGTGCCAGAGCTCTGGAACGGGCTGCCCAGGGAGGTTGTGGAGTCTCCATCTCTGGAGTCACTTAAGACCCGCCTGGATCTGTTTCTGGGTGACTTGGTCTAGGTGATCCTGCTCGGGCAGGGGGGTTGGGCTAGATGATCTTCTAGGTCCCTTCCAACCCCTAGTATCTATGAATCTATGAACAGAGATTGAGACCAAAGCCATTGTAGAGTGCAGTCACCACATTTTCTGGCTGTGAAGAAGCCAGCTCAACACCCCTCACATCAGGGAAACACAACTTCAAATGCTCAGACCTGACTCAAGTCCAACTCATTTCCAGAGATACCAGAGATCTTTGACACAATCAAGGACATGAAACAATTTCTCCATCTACGTACAGTTCCAGATTTATCTCCTGTCATGCATGGCTCAGGAACACTGCCTTAGACTCTGAGAGCACCTTCAACCAGCATCCCTTGGGAAATGCTCCCAGAGGATCATCCTCTCCAACCAAACGATGCCACAACCAGCATCTGGAATGCTTCCCCAGCAACCTGTCACACCAGCAGGTCACTGCAGGAGAAGAGGAACAATATTGTCCCTCATCCTTGAAAACAAACACCCCATGATCCGGGCAGAGCAGCAGCATTCAGACACAACAGACAGCACTGACCAAAATCCAGGCTCCTAGATCAAAAGCAGGCTGCTCACCTGAGCATGACAAGTCCATCACCTATAAGCAGGACACAGCACTCTCGTGACATGGAACAAAAGCAGCCACGGAACCCACAGGCCATAAACAGAAAGGAATAAATAGAATGCAAACCTCTTTTTCCACTGCTCAGCCCTGACTGCTTCACTCACAATGATTTTTGACAGAAGCTGCTGCATAACATTAGAATAGTTCAAACTTCTACTTCAAAAGGCTTCACTGAATTGTTCTGTGATTTTAGCCTGGTCAGGGAAGTCCCCATCTGACCCCAAACTATTTTTAGCAAATAAATTTATCAAGGTATTTCCATCGATTCAAACTCCATCCAAGGCACAAGACTGACAGATACAAACAAAACTGATGTGAACTCACGTTTTATTTCTGTGCAGTTATTCAATTTGGATAAATTAAATGCTTTTGGAACTAAGCAGCACGTTGAGAAAAGGAAGTTGACTTCAGTTTGAACCACAATTAGATGGTTAATTTGCTATTAGGAATGGGCAGCATTTTTCATCAGGGAAGCAGAGATTAGATTTGACCAATGGATCTGGGCACACTGCTGGAGGAGCTCAGTTACAGATGTGATCAATAAATGTACCCACAGTTTGTGTGGAAAAAAGGGTATCAAAAGAATCACACAAGACATGAAATGAAGACCCAGCCTTCCTCCAAGGTGCTCCATGTTGGGCACCTACATCCCACAGCCACGGCCTGGGCAGTTACTCCTCTGAGCAGAGACAACGGTGCCTGGAGGCAGTTGTGCAACCAGGGGGGCTGGGTGACCCCCACACTTCCAGGACACTGCCCGACTTACACACCACCCCCTGGCAGAAATCTCAGGAGACACATCACACAAAGCTTATCAAAGCTTCTGAGCCACACTCTGCCAACTGCAAGCTGCCCATGACCAGCCTGACCAGTGGCACCCTCAGGGACAGGGTGCTGCAATGATTCCAGCACCTCTCCCTCCCTGGCTGCCATCACACACGTGCACAGGAGCAGACCAAGGGCTGCACTCACAGCTTTTCCAGTTCTCTGATGGAAGGATGGAACTTTTAAGTGTTGCACTGGAAAACCCTTAATGACCTCTCTCCCAAGCCTCATGGACAAGCTTACAGTGTGCCTGCCTGGGCTAGTGGCAGAACCAGCAGCACAGCAGGAGGCTCAGGGCTGCCAGGTGACAGAAACACTGCTCACCCACCACTTCAGCCATCTTTGCAGGCAAGAGGTCACCAAGAGGAGTTCTGCTCCACTCTGGTGTGCTCACAGAGGGTCCACCACAGCATTTCACCCTTGGTGTGTTGGCACACGAATGGAGGTGCTGACACAAGCCAGGAGAGGGAACTGCACTGCTGTTCACCCAGCCAAACCCAGCCTGCTTTCACTAGGGGTCAATTCAACACCTCCTGGGAAAGGATGGCCTCAAGTTTCACAACTTCTTGCTAAACAGCAAGAAAACCTAAACTGCTTTGAGTATCATTCTCAGGGCAGGAGTCCTCCTGCTTTGACCAGATGCCAGCAGCTGTTTTCACACTGCCTGTGTGAAGCACTGCCCGAGCTCCAGCCCCAGCGTGCACCACCACAGAGCCTTTCCAAGCAGGAGTGCAGGTGAGGAGACAGAGACCACCCTCAATGACAACACTTTATTGCAGCATTGGCAAAGGTCAGATTTCTGAAGCTGGTGAAGATCGGGCGGCGTCTCTGTCTGAAATGGTACAACTTTACAAGTCTCTTCCTACATGCAGAAACCAAAACAGTGGTAAAAAGGATTTTAAAAGAGCTAGAAAAAGAACCAAATTAGTAGTAACGTACAGATGAGCTCCTTAACTCAATTAACTACCTCTACCTGAAAGCAAACAAAAACCTATGCTAATAAATAACAGATTGTCAGAAACAGACCAAGAAACCTCATTTCTACCTAGAAAAAAAAATAAAATTCTACTTGTTTCCAGATTTAAACTTTTTTTTTAACTTTTGCTTGTTTCAATAGACACAGAGGCTTATCAACCCATAAGATCAACAAAATATTTGGATCCACTCCTTGACATCCTTCTGCTCTGCTGACTGGCACGTTTTGGTTTTCAATGATACATACAATGAGCTCAGCTCTATCCCTGTCCTTAGGCTGGTGTCAGGCTGTTCCAAGCAGTTATGAGTCAACAACTCTGTGTTAATCAACTTCACATTCCATTATGAACCTTAACAGACATTTTACCTCCTTAGCTCTTAAGTTTTTCACCCCTCTCCACACCCTCTTTCTTTCTCATCTGGCAGCAAAAGGCTATTTCTTAACCACAAACTTTCTCACTGAGGAGTGTTTGATAAGAATCCCACTCGTCAGGGTTTTCTTTCAGATTTCATCATTTGCTCTTCATTTTTCTACCACAGATTTGCAGCCCTCAAAGGAAATCCTTCCAACTCCAAGTGCTCGATTCAGGGAGAACGTGACCCGGGTCAACTTTGTTCTCCCACAGACTGGGGTGTCAAAGACCTTTTCCATTCCAGTGTCACCCATTTGAATTGCAGGATTGCAGGTTGATCTTTGTTGTCACTGAGCTGCTCACTGGTCAGGTTAACCATCCCATTCATGTACATCTGCTCTGATAAGAAAATTAACCTTCAATGCAGTTCCCAGAACAAAAAGCTTATTTTTTTTTCTTTTTTTTTTCTTTTTTCTTTTTTTTTTTGCTTGGTTTTTTTTTTTTTTTTGGTAGGCCATGACTGGAAGCTTCCACTTGTTCTGTGTGGGGCTGGGGGGAAGAGGGGAGGCTGCTGTTTCTGCCCCACGGCCCCAGCCTGTCCCAGATTTCGGTTCTGAACGCTCTAGACTGACATGCTGAGATGTGTCCACTGCTCATGGCATCCCTGGAGGACTCCACTATCCACAACATCAGAGAAACAGGACCTAATGAAATGACACTTGCTGCTGGGTCAACGTCTCCTGGGAAAAGAGAAGAGAAAAGCAATAGTTTAGTGTGAGATGTCCAACACCACATGGGTTAGCAACCTCTGAAACCAGCTGCCAGGGATCTGGACATTGGTACCTGCTGCATATGATAACTGCCAGGGATCTGGACAATCTGTTACCTGCTGCATATGATAACTGCCAGGGATCTGGACAATCTGTTACCTGCTGCATATGATAACTGCCAGGGATCTGGACATTCTGTTACCTGCTGCATATGAAAGTTACATATTTGTGTTATCTGCACCCATTTTTCAAGAGCACATCAGACAAAAGAAAGTGGGAACAAATCCCCTCCCCAGTCTCAGGAGATGAATCTAACAGTGTTCAGAAATAGCTGCCTGACCTCTGAGATGAGATGCTAAGCTAGGGAAGTGCACACAGCTGATTTGTGAATTTCTTGAAATACAAGTTATTTTAAATAGATTTCATCTTTTTGGGCAGTTTCTTAAAGCTCAGAAGTGCTGCAGAAATGTCAGGGCTTTCTAGAGTCAAATAGTTGTTTAGCAAATGTTTTCAGAGAGTTGACAGTTGTATTAAAAACTTCAGTCATGCCTTGTTCATGAAAAGCATGTCCCTGCTCAAGAAAAGCCACATGGAATTCTCTCAAAACCATAAATACACATGGAAAAGGGACACCAATCTGCAGGCACACTGGTGAGCCAGAGCAGTGCAACCCAGCAGTCATGCTCATCCAGCAGCAACTGCAGCCCAGCTGTCAGTTACTGTCTCTGGGCTGCTTTTTAGTTGATTTCCAGAGCACAACCTAAGATTTAGTAGTCCAAAACATAAGAAAAATGAAACCTTGGCAATTAGAAGAAAGCTCCAGGGCTACACACCCAAGTCTCTTACCATGGAAACAAAACAGTTCAAGTTTCTTTACATTAGTGCACAAGCCTCAATCATCTGTTGATCAGCACTTTAATCCAAACCTAGTTTTTATTGCAAATCTGGCAAGAAAAAGGTTGCAAGTAGGTTAAACTGGACATAGGAATTTCTGCATTTCTTGTAACTGGTAAAGCTTTCACAGGAATTCTGTATCTTATTTATTGCTTTGTTTTGTTATCCAGTATTTGTGCATTTAGTTAAACACACTATTTTTGTCAGGAAGCACTTAGCTGATGCCTCCCTAGAACCTACTGTGGTATTTGCTTCTGTTACTTGCATTTAACCAGCTTTGAGGGTTATATAATATCTCAATCTTTGTGACACACTCCATACCAAGAACACTGTCTGTGTGGTTGCAAAAGAAAATTATTTATATATTTAGTAGAATAAGATTTCGCTTACAGAACATTGTGACAGAAGAAACTTGCAAGATGAAGGAATTGCAGAATTGTGCTTTTATCTCTCCAGCTCCCTTTACAAGGAAAAGAATTCTGCCACTGATGAAGCAGGAAGGAGAGAGGTGAGGAGCAGCTTGGGAAAACTGCCTCTCACCAAAGCAGCAGCTGCCCTGGCACAGCAGCAGCAGGAAGGCAAACAGGGGGTTAGGGTAAAAACCAGGGGGTTTTCAAAAACCTGGTATTTCACATGGCATTTCCCTCCACATTAGTAGGCTGGATCCAAACAGCTATTTGTCAAGGTCAAGCTTTGTGTGCAGCTGTTAATTAAAGATACCATGAACAGGGGGTGTGCAATCAATCAGGTTTTTGCTGCTGACTCCCCCTCCTCCCTACCTTGCTTTGCTTTTATACAAAGTTTTATTGTCATCTTTTCAACAGCACTGGGCCAGTGTCAAAACTGCCTCCATGCTCCACATGACAAACACCCAGATGCACTTCTGCTTGACCATAGATGGAAGAGAAGACTGGAGCACAACCCACTGAAACCCTGCCCCACAGCACAGGCTAAGAAATAATCCAATCCATTGCACACGTGGAGATGGGAATGCAAATGAGCAAGACAATGTTAGATCTTAAGCTGAACATGGCCCCAGGAAAGTAAATAAATTCTTTTCTGCATGTTGTTGACATCTCAAGATCACAAACAAACATTCTCAGTATAGCAGAGGTTGGGCTCCACCTTTGAAGGTCCCTTCCAACCCCTACCAGTCTGTGATTCTGTGCAATCTTGCCCCCCTTCCCCCCTAAACTCTACCTGGGATCAGGTCTACCTTCACCTTTGCTAGGAGGGTTACACTCACACCAAGCAGCATCATATTGACCAGATAAAAACCCAAGCACCTGGCTTTTCTTATTCTTTTCCATTCCAGTGCTGTTCACAGAAAGATAATGCAGGATTTGGACCCCCCCACACTCCATATTCCTACCCTGGGCTTTCCTCCCATGGAACTGCTGAAAAGGGAGGTTGGAATTTGACTCTGAGTGGCTTTCATGGAAGGCTACAGCAGCATGTCAATGTGTTTGGGAACAGGATGCAGCTCAGGGTCAAGAATGACAACAGAGAAAAGGTCAAGATTAAAATTCTGCTGAGAAAGATGGCAAACAATGAGGTGAACTGAGCTGGAATACAAACTGAGCACTGCACTGTTAGTGTTTATTATCTCCAGTGCAAAGAGGGGAGTCATTCCATCACCAAAAAATCCCTGAAGCAAGAGCAAAATATTACTGCTGCAGTGATAGCATCTTAGCTTTTTTTTTTTTTTTTTTTTATACAAAAGATCATTGAAAAAGACAAGTGAAGAGTCCAAAAGCAGCATAAGGTACTGAGGGGCAGGCTGGGCAGTGCCAGACAGGGCTATGGCAGCAGCCAGGAGTGGGGCTGGTTTGAAACAACAGCAGTCTGTCACAGAGAAAGGGGATTTTGGCTGCCCAGGACTCCTGGTATGTCAGGAAAAAGTGAATTCAGAGCTTCAATATGTAAAATTAGTCTATCCATCAACTACACAGAGAGATGGTGAGTTATGAAGTGAGACTGTCCAGTAGATGAAACAAGAAAATCATATTACATTCACATTTTTCCTTATTATCTCTACTCTGATTTTTCAGCATTAATGAAATACTCTTTATTATGAGAATATTCAGCTAATAAAATCCTAACATCCTGTTATTACCTTTACTTTTCATTTTTCTTTATTAAATGGGTTAAAGAGAAATAAGAGTCAGATGCAAATAGGAGCCTTGAAAATCACCAATTAGCTTGAATGAGATTTGGGTTCTGTGCTTACATCCTCATCCCAGGGGCCTCCTGACAGACTGACCCTCCTTCCTTCCCTCCAAGACACTGCTGAGTTTTGAGGCTACTGCTTTTAGTAAGGAGAGGCTTAGTAAGTTAAACTCTGTGCTAAGGCCTGCTCCTCTACAGTCTAATTTTTTCACTGCAATTCTTTTTTCTTTCTTGGTAACCAATACTTGTAATGGATCTTAACCCTCTTTCCACACAGGAAAAACTTTATTTTTGAAGTGAGAGGCTGTCTTCCAGAACTGCAGAAGAATATTTTCTTCACAATCTCATCACTGAAAAAAGAACTTCTGTAAATTCTGTATTTCCTGAAGGCATCAGTTTAACAGCTGGATGGCCACAGTCCTCTTTTAATGCAGACACCACAGAACCAGAGGCAAGAGTGAAAATTGTTGCCTTCCCAGTTCTGCTGAAGCAAATCAAGGAAGCCTGCTTTAATTGAGTCACAGAACATTCTCTTTAAGGCCAGTCAGCCTTAAATATACAGGTCCCAAAAAGCTTCTCCTCCTTGGAGGATGAGCAGGTCCTAAAACCTGAGCCATAAAAGCAGGTGATGAAAAATAAACAGAGATAAACTCCCAGTTTTTGATCCAGCATTTTGCACATGCTAAATAACAAATCTGACAAAGCCTGTAAATCTCACTGCATATAATTCAGGGCAGAAAAAGGACATTATTGAAGAAACACTGCAGAAGTTTTCTCTTGTTTTTAACCAAAGGCATACAATAGAGCCACAGCCATTGATTCATTTTTTTCATTTACTGGGGGTTTATCACAGGCTGAGGAGGTGACACCCTGGTGGGTGGTTTTGGTTTTGGTTTGGTTTAGAACTCTGCTAGACCAAAACACTCACAGAAAGACTAAGGTTCCAAGGGCTCTCTGGAAGCCATCTAGGCCAAACCCTGCTGGGACAGCAGGGCTAATTGCAGAGAGAAATCCAGTCGTTCAAGGACAAAAATCATATGAGAGAAGCCAGTGCTGCCTTCATTCATTTTTAAATCCTCCATCAGGATAGGTAGAATTGAATTTACTTTCTAAAAGATGTTTGAAACACTGTGCTTAGGATCTGTTTTGCAAGACAAAAGTAAAGGTAAACACCAAATCGATTTCAGAGTCCTTGAAATGCAGGATGTCCTCATCCCAAGCTTATCAGAACCTGTCAGATTGTGTGTTACAATGGCAGCAGCCAGGAGATTTACTTGCTCACATTATCCCTAACCTCAGGAAATTTTAAAGTTGCATACTTTAAAGAAAGTAACATGTTATTTCCAATAAATTAGAGTTACTACTGCAAGAAAATAGCACAACAGTCTTCATATAACAACCCAACACAGCTCACTCACTCATGTAAGAGAGCATAAGATCTCAGACTCAAAGAAACATTTAGGTGGAAAAGCCTTATAATTGTACACACTGGTTCCATCATGTAGGAAAGTGAAAACTCCAGAGAGATTCTAGAATTAATATCTCAGTTCCTACTTGCTCTCAGCAAATCAGAAGATACTCTGGTGTCCTCACAATCTACAGGGCAAGGAACTGAAGCATGAGGGCAGTCTGGGCAGAGACTGCACTTCAAGCAGCAAAGTGAGGACAATCTTCACCAGGTTATCAATCAGAGGCTCTAAAAATGCAGGTGACAATCTAGAGAGCAGCAGTGAACCAGCGGACACAGTCTCCAGTAAACAGATCTCTGCTTCACTCTCTGCAGGGGGGTTCAGCCCCATCCCCTCACTCCAGGCTACAATGCCCGAGTGCTGCACTACACAGCAAAGAAAATATGCCAGTGAAAACAAACTTCCTGGTCCCTGCTCTAAGGAGCTTATGGATTAAAAGGAACAAAGGAGTAAATTACATAATACAAAACTACATCAGAACTTCATGGCACAGTTATCTGAACAAGCCAATGCTACTTAACCTGCTTGCTGGTCAACTTCAGACCTAGTTTACAGTGAAGTCCTAATTTTTCCTTAAAATATTTGGAAACAGAAAGCTTTCAAAAGAATCACAAAAAAAAAAAAACAAACCCCAAAACCTAAAAATAATGCAAATATCACATCTCCTGAGAGCAGGCTGAGGGATCTGGGGCTGTTCAGTCTGGAGAAAAGGAGGTTCAGGGGAGACCTTCTCACTCTCTGCAGCTGCCTGACAGGGGTTGTAGTGAGGTGGGGGTCAGTCTGTTATCCCAAGTAACAGGACAGGAATGGCCTCACATGGCACCAGGGGAGGTTTGGGTTGGATATTAGGAAAAATTTCTTCCCTGAAAGGGTTGTCAAGCCCTGTCACAGGCTGCCCAGGGCAGTGGTGGAGTCACCATCCCTGGAGGGATTTAAAAGCTGTACAGATGTGGTGCTCAGCTTGGTGTACAGATGGGACATGGCTTAGTGATGACCTGGCAGTGCTGGGTTAACAGCTGGATTTGACTTTTTTAGAAGTATTTTTCACCCTAAACAATTCTATGATTCTGTAAGAGAAGATTGCATGGTCCTTATGAAATACCTTTATGGAATTACAGCAATTCACTGTAACTGAGTAGTTTGTATTTCTATGACAGTGTTAAGCCAGTGATATGAAAAAGCCAGATAGGCAGCACTGCTCATTTTATTGAGTTATATCTGATTAATTAAAGAAAAAGTAGTCTGTTTTCAAAAAATAGTTGGGTTTAATAAAAAGTAGCATCTGTACAGGGTCTTTGTGAGTGATCATCAGGAAGTTATAAAATGCCTATAAAAATGTACCAGCAAGAAGTTGTCCATGTTACTGTAACACTGGATTATTACATTACACTAACTTCTATTTACAGAGACAGAGCCATTAGTAGGCAAAACTCGTGATCTTTAGATAAACTCTCCCTTCCTCCTTGCTGCTCCCATCTATCCACCTTCAAAAAGTAACTTGCAAAGAATGAAGAAACATGAAAGCAGCCTGCATGTCACCTGAAACTGCCTATTCAAATCTGGGCTGCAGGGCTGATTTAATGGTTTATTCTCAAGCTGAAGTGAGAAGAAACAGAGATACACTAAAGCTGTAGACTGACCATTAGACAATCTGGAATGGCCCTTTTCATATTTATACTGCTTTTCATATACTTTTACATGGCATAAAGGTCCCCACTTTTATTTTCTTCCTGTTCAGGGCTTCAAATACAGAGTCTAGCTCACATATTCACCCAACTGAACAAGCACAACTAGATGAGTTTGAATATCCTCTCCTCCCTCTCCTTGAGGGAGCAGACTTGCATCCTTCCCCTATGAAAAGGGGCTCACACCACCAGTCATTTCACAACAAACAGTCCCCTGATTTCCAAACCCCAGCCAAGGACATTTTATGGACACTGTTAGAAGCACAAAACACTGCTCAGTACTCCAGCAGAATGCTTTAGAAGGGAAGCTCCTAACAAATGCACTTACCCTACACAGATCATTATCTGTTTCAATTATGAAGGTAATTACTTGTCTAGAACCAGAATGACCACATTTAAAGGAAGATTGTCCTACCTCCCACCGGTTTTAAAGATTAGATCTGCATTAGGTGCTCCCTTGGGATGCTGGTACCGCGGCCGCCGCTCCCGGTTGGTGTTGGCTGGAGCCGGACGCTGGGCCAGGGACTGCAGCATTTCTGTAACACACACAGGGGGTTAAACGCTGGGCCAGGGACTGCAGCATTTCTGTAACGCACAAGGGGGTTAAATAGGGAACATGCAGCCCTTGGGAAGGGGAATTGACACAGACACATTTCACAGAATCATAGGATCACAGAATGTTAGGGGTTGGAAGGGACCTAGAAGATCATCTAGTCCAACCCACCTGCTTGAGCAGGATCACCTAGACCAAGTCACCCAGGAACAGATCCAGGCAGGTCTTGAGTGTCTCCAGAGATGGAGACTCC
>JAOEGS010021261.1:70952-81787 GCA_025447755.1 Corythornis vintsioides | reverse complement strand
GTCTCCTCTTCTCCAGGCTCAAGAGCCCCAGCTCTCTCAGCCTCTCCTCAGCAGGGAGATCTCCACTCCCTTCAGCATTATTATTTTTTTTCTACAAGACAATGAAAATATTTACACTTTGCTATACTTTTGGGTGAAGACTCCTCAAGTGATTCCACAGCAGCTGATTTGAAAAGTTGAACTGCACAGACAGCTCTGACAAATCCAGGCTGCCTCATAATATGAGTTTATATTTCCAGATGTTCCTACAGCAGGAACTGCCAGCAATGGTTTCCATCACTGTGCTTGAAGAAATGAGCTGCCACCTTTTCTTTCTAAAGATATCAACAGCCAGGGACAAAGCTTTGCAGCAACATTAAACGACCCTGAAATAGTGACAACTGGACAATGGTGCTGCCAATTAAACACTCAGCAAGGAACCTGTCCTAAAATTAGGCCTTGAAAAGCCAGGTATTTCAGCCTAAGCCATAATAGGATCCTTTTCCAGAGAAGACAGGTACCTGAGGAGGTGTCTCAGCTGACCTACATTACACCAGCTGTCCCACTGATGGGCTTTGTCACTTGATCATCACTGGGAAGAAATGGGTGGGTGCAGAAAGAAGCCTACACTGCCCAGTTTAGCCTTGGGCATCAGCTTGTGGGCACTTGAAGCTAGGTAAGCATTGTGGTTTGGCATTTCCTATGACTTCATTGCTAAAGTTTCATTTCATTATTTTAATGATTAAAAAAATGGCTCTTTACCAAACGAAGTTAATGGTTATTAAGTATCCAATATAATTAGACATACATCACAGGAACCTCCAGGTAACCTCTGCCCATATGTTAGTGCATCTAATGGAAAGTATTTCTGACAGCCCACCTGTGCAAGAATCTGTATTGCTCAGCAAACAGACAGATGGAATAAATGAAGGGGAAAAGTGGAATAAGCTGTTAAACAGATTATGTTTGAAAGTCTGCTCTGTCTGGTTCTCTAATCTCTGGTAATCTCATTGCAGACACATCCCCATCATCTGCTAGGAGCAAAACTTCCACTCCTCTCACAGTGACTTGCAAAACTAGAGACTCTGAAGAGGTTCTCTCATTCCCAAAATGCACACCAAGTTATCCACCCAGCCTCTGAGAAACTGGGAAACCATGAATGTTTGAATATACAATATTGGTGGCAACAGGTAATAAACCCTATCCACACTCTGTGTGCTCTCCAGTAAACACCTGGAAAAGGCAAGGAAAGCCTTTCAACAACACTGACAGCTCGTTTTGGTAAACATCATGAAATAACATCCTTCCAAACATTGTGGATTGCAGCAGAGAGCTCTGTTGGCAATGATGACCCAGGAAGAAAATGAGAAGGAATGATGGTACTTTGCCAGCCAGGTGCCAGAAACAAGGGATGAAGGAGCAAGTGTGTGCATGCCTGGTTCTCCTGCTTGCCACACTGCAGGGGAAAGAAACTGGGTTTGTGTAAGTCAGTAACTGAGAAGATGAGCACTGAAGAGAATGGAAGAAATGGCAAGTGAGCAGGAATGATTAGCTAGGCTGAAGGCATGTTACCCACCTGTGATTTTAGTGAAGGAAAAAAAAAATATACACAGTAAAATACTAAATTAGAGAGTCCCTAATATTTCTCTAGATTAAAAATGTTTGTAGGAGTAATAATAATACACATTGCTGCAGTATGAAATAACTACCCAATACTACTCTGAAGTACACTGGTGAATTTTCAGCTATTAGCTACCCTGTGCAGGTGAAAAAAACCAAACCAACCAAATATACATGCAAATTTTAGGACAACCCTGAGGCACTCTTCCAGAAATTGAGACTTTTCCCTCCCCTGGTAACTTCAAAGCTGAAACAGAAAGTTCAAACCAGCTCTTCAGTGGGTATGCACCAACTTGTTATGGGCAAGCTGGCTCTTCAAAAGTAACAATCACCTGCACAAATCTAAATAAAAAGTAGTTCCAAAAGAAGAATGTAACCTGGCCTGTTTCATTTGACCTGATTAAAAGCCCTTTTTAGTTTGGTTTTACTGTGTGTATTAGTCAGGTTAATAAAAAAGAATCAAACACTGTCGTAAAAATTGATGTTAAGTATGAAAAAAAAAAATCTACTTCTGTTTCTTCTGTGTTAATTTTCCTCTGATACAAATGCTTTATTCACAGCACCTAGAAAATCTATGAGAAAGTAAAGATATTGCCATTTACTGGTTATTGATTGGTATCAGTTATCTGATTTGTTTCTTTAAGACAAAAAAAAAAGTAATTAAGAATCCATATTATCCTTTTTTTTTTTGGTAAGAAGTGTAACTGCTGACAATAAACTCCTGGATTAAACAGCCTGATTTTAAGGATACCAACCAGCTCATACAACAAGGCATACAACCCCAAATGCTCTGACCAGTAAAAAGATCAGAAATACTAATGATGAAAAGCCCACAAAAGCCTGAGAAAACCACTTCAATGTCTGATTCTAGAGTCTATTTCACAAATGGCCTTTTAAGAGGGAAGAATCTCAAAAGGACTTTATCCTGTTTAATACTTAGAGTATATTGTGTATTGTGCTACCATTGCAGAGCTCTGCAGACACTCACTTTGGAAAAATACTCTTTTTTATGCTGCAAGTTTAGCTCTTGTAGTCTTGAAGTTCTGAAAGGGGTGTAGGATTCCATAGGGGTTTTAGAATTAGAGCTGCTTTAATTTAAATTTCCCATTTCTTGATGAACAATGACCTTTCACTAAATGAGATTTCCTGCTAATTAACTACTTAGACTGTGATTACAGCCAGACTGCAACATCTTCACAACAAAACCAGAGCAAGAACTGGAGATGGTAAATGGAAATACCAACATAAGAACTGAATGCCATCAGTTTTATTGGTCTGGCTTTGTTTACTACTTGAGTAAGCCAAAGAAAATGGAATCTGAAAAACTCAAAACAAAACCACCAGGTTTTCCATGAGCTACTGAAAATCACTGTTCAGAACTTGAACTGCTAATTATCACAATGTTTTCTGTAGATCCATGAAAGTTCCTCTGAAAGTAAAAATTAAATACTTGGTTAGGTTCTTACCCTGGTAGTCCTCTTGTTCTTGTCTTTCATTGATATCTAAAGTGAGCTTTTTCATCCTCATTCTCTCCTCCTGTTCAGCTTGCTGCTGGTTCCAGTGGTTTGCAGCAAGTTGGGAAGACATTGGTACATTTAGGATCTTAAACTGCAAATAAAAAGAAGTTCTTAAGTGCCCATCAGAGGAAATGAAAAACAAACAAAACCAAGCACAAAAATACAGTCAGATTATGCTTATTTCTGTGCTATTGTGGTGAAAGATTTCTACAGAAATTTGTTCTGGAAAGGGTGTTGGTCTGTTGGGTTTGGGTTGGGTTTTTTTGTTTGTGTTTTTTAAACTCTCACATAAGGAAGCCTGAGAAAACACAGCTTCCTAAAGACATGGAGAACATACAGAAAGGAAAAAAGGCTGCTGTGCTCCTAAGGCAAAAGACTATTACATACAGTGTTTGTGGGAACAAAACAGATTCCCTTTCACCAGGAACACAGAGCTCTATGCTTTTACTTCCTATTTTCATCCAGCCTGATACCCTCACACTGAATTACACTGGTCTTGAGAGAAAAGCACCAGAGCTGGCTCAGAAAGCTGCATCTCCCTCCAAAGGTTTCCACCTTCCAAAGATGTGAAGCCCTTGAGCAGGATTTCTACTATTATCCCTTGTGGTAACAGAAGAGATGTGGTCCAAGTATTTCAGACATTCCCAAGCATTCCTTGGCTGGTACTTTTGCTTTTAGAAGTGATTCTAACTCCACAGTACTTCTTAGTAGTCTGGAGACAACTGTGGTGTCAAATGTAATCATTTTTTCCTGCCCCACACTGAGACATCCACACCAGGCATTCAACATGTTGTCTGATCTGCCATAAGCTATATTAAAGATAAGCTTGGTAACTCCTACAGAAATAGCCTCTCTGAAAAATACAGCTGAGTTTTTCAGAGGCATAAGGAAGATGCTTTTTTTTTTTTTCCCCTCACTTAGAAAATCCATGTTTATTTCCCCAGAAGATTTTTTTTCAATTGTTACAAAACAGAGAAATTACTGCTAATCTTCACCTGAGACAACAGCTTTCAGAAATCCCTTAATGCTAAAGTTTGTGAATGTGTTTAGAAAATTTTCCTCTTTCTCCTTCAGCTGTACATCCAAAGAAATATTTAATGTATTTTAGGATAATCACTCTCAATACTCCATTAACTACTCTGAATCCTGCTGTTTGTGCTTGTCCTCTGAGATATATTGCCACAGAAATAGAAACAGCACATTTCTAAGTGTTCTTTTCTACTTCACTGTCAAAAGCTGCAGACAGAAAGCTGCATTATCAAGACCTCTGTTGAGAGGGTAGATGGCAAAAGCAAAGCCTTTTCTGGGCACTGCTATTTAATGCAATAACTACTAAGAAACCTAAAGGTGTCTATTAGATAGCAGTGCCCCACTAGCAGCAGGTGAATGATGAGAATGAGAAGACACCAAGTGCTCAGATGCAGCATTTAAAAATAAACTGTGCTTGAAACACTTAAGGCTCCTACAAAGACCTGAGGAAACCTGTGTATGGTGAAACTATCACTTGGAAGACTTTAGAGGAGACACATCAGACAAACAAAAAATATATTTTTTAGGGGCAAAGGTTAATAGCATATTAAATATAAATATAAGCTGGTTACTAAGGTGTGAAGGGTGAAATAAAATGAGATGCTTGAAATTCCAGGAGAAAAATAAGTGTCAGTTACTGCTGCACAGTATATGCATCCTCCCAGATACTGCCAAATGAGCTTCACACAAGCTACACAAATAACTAGCCCATTAGCTGCACTTTAAGATAAAAACCATTCCTTATCTTCACCATTAAGTTCCTCATCTATCTTAATATGTCCTTTACATTTTACCTGTTTTATGGATTTATCAGCTTAATGGGATTGCTGTTTGCAGACAGGATGTTTAAAGTAGAAAAAAACCCCAAAACAACTGAAATATGGAAGGGTGCAAAAGAAAGGAACAGATACAAAAAAACCCATCCCAAAGTGGTAATTAGCAAACTATCACTGTCTCCCTGTCTCAAGGCAATCAGAGAGTTGCCACCTGTAATCAAATCACTGACGACAATTACTGAAGGAAATGGTGATTACTGAGGAAATGAAACATTTCTGATAGGCACAGAGTAAAGAGGTGCATCAAAAACCTCTGAAAACCTGTGAGATGGGGACAGAACAGAAGGACTTAGACAGCAAATTGAGTAAGATCACAAATGATCATTCAGAGTCTAGAGCACAGATTTCATAAATATCACCAAGGTAAAAGAACTTCACATTCCAGGACAGATTTGACCATTCCATGATTATTACTGTGCTTTTATGGTACCTTGGTAAAAATTATTCAAATGAAGATAAATATCTTGACTATTAGACAAATTTCTTGATGCTATGTGACTTAGTCTAATCTCTCCTTAGTTTACACCTAGCTGGCATGAAACTCCTTGGACAGTTTCAAAGCATCAGATGGTAACAGACCTCAGCTCTCTTAGGAGATAATTATTTCTTCCCTTCCCTTTGCTCTCTCATGGCTTGTGGATAAATCATGATGCCATAATCTCATTTCCAACCTCCACATTCAGTTCTACTGCTGCTAGTTTCACATTTGTCATACAACTTCACTACAGCTGATGGGTGAAAAATCCCAGTCATCTATTGCAAGACACTAGTCTACCCAGTATCCTTAACATTGTCTGGTTTGAACTCAGTGTGGCAAGAAAAAGACAAGATAAGGTGTACTTGGTACACTCAGCCTGCACTGACTGTTAATTCAGGGTGTATGCTGCTGGCAAACAGTCAGTTATTCTTGTGTTTCTTCAAAAAGCTCTTTCTCAACACTGCTGAATCTGGCTGAACACTGGCTTGTGAACTGAGCACTGGGTCAGTGGAGCTGAACTGCCAGCCCCAGAAGGAAGCACAGTACTTCTCATGTTGATCAGCATGCACTTCTTACAATGAACACTCCCAGTTTCAGCAGCACTGCTGGCAGAACAGACCCCAAGGCAGTGGCTAACAGCACAAGTGCTTAGGCTGCTGCCCCAGGAGGGGTGATGCTGATGATGCAGTGGCTGTGCAGAGGAGCAGGTACTGCCTTCCAGCCTGGCTCGAAACTCCTCCTCACTCTTCTGAGGAAGCTGAACATTTACAGCTACAACTCAGTGAAGTCTGCAGCCATCACCTCCATCTGCTCATGCAGGTTTTCAAGAAGGCACTGTAAGAAGGAGTCATTATTTTCCTTTCAACTCCACCTCTTCTTTCCTGCTTATTTTTCTATTAAAACTGACTAAGACGTATTTTTTTTTGAATACAGACCTATGAACAAAGAAGCCTTTCACTGACTCAAGAACTGCAGCAGTCTATAAAGCAACTGTTTTCTACATTGCTAGAAACACTGAGAGGAGTTTTGGCAGGAAGAGCCTACTCCCAAAACCAAATATTGGGGGAGGAGCAGGGAAAACTCCTGAACAAGTTCTGCTTTCTTTGCAAGCCACATGTCAGCAATATTTTCCCCTCACACCGAAGATGAAGATCCTAAAATTCTTGGTAGCTACTAATGTTCCCAGTAAATTACCATGAAAAAAGCTAAACACTTTTTTTTTTTAACCCTTCTTCCTTAGGCAGGGTTCTCCTAAATCCCTTCTTAGCCCAACAACAACAGTTAAGGTTTCCCACTGAAAGCTTCCACAGAATTCTGCACACAACATTCAAATTTCAGGAAAACAGAATAACCAAACAAATGTAGTAAGGAAATCAGTAAATCTTCACTACTAGATGCCAGCAGGTATGTACCCACCACTTATAGTTCCAAGGCACTTATTTAGTGTTTTTTAAGAAGAGACCTTCTCAATTTCTAGATGGAGTTTTGAAGTATCTTTCATAGGAAGGAAAAGAAAGACTCTACTTCGGGTTTATACACCTCAACTGTGACAACTCAGGTAACAAGTCAAAACAAAGCAATGTTATGGATCCAAATACTTGAAAGGTACAGAACCATGGAATGAATTAAGGCCTTGGTTATTTGGTCATTCATTTTCATCACTGAATTTATACAACTGAAATGAAAAGGTTTCTTGAGAAGACCTAAACCATGATGAGAAATGCATGTGGAATGTGTTGGCTATTGATATGTTTACTATGCCTTTGCAGATCTAGGAAAATCCAAACATATACTGGAGAAGAGCCAAGACAAATGCAGAGCTTGGCTGCAGGAAACAAGGGGTTTATTTTTTTTTATCAACATGATTTCCACTTCAGTTTGTCCAAAAGATTCACTTGGTATGTTGTGGGATAGTCTCCTAAAAATGCCTTCAGAAATGTTTTTTGCAAGTTGACCAATTTCAGCCAAGTGGCAGTTACTCAGGAAGTGGAATTTAGCAAACACCATACATATTGCTTTGAAACTGAAAGTGTTTGCAGAAAAATCTGTAGAATCTTGAAGTTCCTGGAACAGTTATTTTTGGTTGGTTGGTTTTCTTTTTTTTTTTTTCCCTTCACTCCTTCCAACACTGTGTCAGTCCCTCAACCACATCTATTTATCTTCTGCAAATTACTTTTAGAATACATAAGACACACCAATCTGTTACTGGTGTAATCACCCAATGTAATTAGTAATGGTGGAATTTAACCACAGAATTTTTCTATGTGATTTCCATTAACAACCAAGAACTCCAAGGAACTACAGGTGTTACAACAAAAAACGTTGTCTGCATCCCACTCTGAGGAAAAGATGAAAAAATAAAAGCTCTGTGACTTCAAAAGAAATCACAATGTGAATTTCAAAAAAAGGAAAGGACAGGAAACAATATTTATACTTTACATAATCACTGACCTGCTGCTTGTTGCCTTTTCGTGTTAACATGACAAATGGCATCGTGTCTCCAGACTCTGACTCTCCTTCTCCAGCTCCAAGTGGGGGACCCTTCTTCAGCTGGCTTTTGAGATGTAGAGGAATAGCAACATCCAACTGATGGACTTTAACAGATTCACCACTCCGTTGCTATTAAAAAAAAAAAAAAGAAAAAATAAATTTTATACA
Source organism: Corythornis vintsioides (assembly GCA_025447755.1). Classification (NCBI taxonomy): domain Eukaryota; kingdom Metazoa; phylum Chordata; class Aves; order Coraciiformes; family Alcedinidae; genus Corythornis; species Corythornis vintsioides. The sequence continues at coordinate 73,670 of JAOEGS010021261.1, read as the reverse complement.
TGATCAGGTGCTAAAAGTGTCAGGCAGCCTGGAAACATTTGTATTTTCCTGACTGAAAAAAGATTTAACCTTTGAGGAAAAAAGAGGAATACACAAATGTATTCTATAATACATAAATGTATTAGGCTTTATTTTCCTTTGGTTTCCTTGCTTGTGAATAAGAAAATTATGGGGACAGAATACCTCAAATTTTAAAGGAACTAACAAATAATTAATGTGTAGTATGGTGAACTAAGCATTGATCACTAATATAATAAATATAAGTAAAATACAGTTAGCTGTACAGCAGATTATATTAAATAAAATATTTATACCTGAAGATTTTCTAGCATCATTTTATCCAATGCCTGAATGAAGTCCTCATCTTCTGCACAAGGAACATGCTTAAGTCCTCCTCCTTTAATCATTACTTCCTATTGCAATGGGGAAAAAAAAAACCAAACCAAAAACGAAAGCAAAGACAAGAGCATAAAACATTACATTAGTTTCAGAAATGTTAATATTCAGTCTAGAAGTGGAAAAATACCTTTATTGCTTCCATAACATACATAATAAAAAGATTTAAGGAATTCTGCACCTCTTGGTTGGTGTCCTTTTCACTTTTGAAATCAAGTGGAGTGCCACTAGTTGACCTTGATGTATCCTACCAGTTTGCTACCACTGCTGGCATTGCAAAACCATCATGTACACAATCCTTTCCAGTCTAGCTACCTGGGAAAGTGCAGAGTCCTGTGCAAACATGTTGTAGTAAAGCTGACAGCATAAATATTTACAGAAGGTAACAATGAAGGTTTGCAAATATATAAATGGTCTCTACAACACATAGGAAAGAACAGCAGGGAGTGTTCTTGCCATGTTTTCCCAGATACATTATGAGCAGCATTAGAACAAAAATTAAGTGAAAAAACTGGAAGATGCAGAAGTAATCTTATTTTCTTAGCTTATCTAAAGCTACAACACTTACTGTATTCTCCTCATCAGTTTCATTTTCCTTATTGGAGTCTGTAAGGTAATCTGTGTTTTCTTCTTCCTCCTCTTCACCTTCCTCTTCCTCATTGTCAGAGCCCTCCTGAAATATTCAATTAATAACTTTTGACTATTTTAAACCAAAAAAGACCACTTGCATCTGGTTCCTCATATACTACCTACACCTTTCCTACCCCCTCCCCAGCCAAACCAGTTCAGTCTTAGTAAACTTGTTTGTTTTGTATGTAATTGTTCAGTCTGAACTCACTCAGCTTTACCTGACATTGTCACAAGCATGCAGCAGTGGCTGTGCTGCCACTTAGAGGGAACTCCACAAGCTGGACAAATGGACTGACAAGAACTCAGCAAGTCCAGCGAAGGGAGATGCAAAGTCCCGCATCTGAGAAGCAATGACCATTCACCAGTCCAGGCTGGAGGCTGCCCATCTGGAAAGCAGCTTGGCAGAGAAGGACCTGGGCTCCTGGTGAACAAGCTCACCCAGAACCAGCCCCACATCCTTACAGCAAAGGCAGCTGCACCCTGGGCTGCATTAGCAACAAGTGTAGTGACAGGTCACAGAAGGTGATCCTGCCCGCTCAGCAGCAAGCCACATCTGAAGGGTGGCTCTGGGTTCCCAGTACAAGGCAGATATGGACATAATGCAGCTGTGAAGATAAGGGAGTGGAGTGTCTGTAATAGGAGGAGAGGCTGAGAAAGGTGGCACTGTTAAGTCTGGAGAACAGAAGATCCAGTGTGGGGTGAGATCTCACTGTCTATAATATCTGGAGAGAGGGAGCAAAGAGAGATTCAGTCTTCTCAGTGGTGCCTGGCAACAGACCCAGAGGCAATGGACTCAAGTTTAAAAATTTCACTTAAATGTAAGCAAAAAAATCCTTCTTTACAGTGATGGTGTTTAAACACTGGAACAGGTTGCTCAGCATAGCAATGGAGCCTCCATCCTTGGAGATACTCAAAACCTGACTGGACATTGCCTCAGGCAGCCTACTGTAGGAGACCTTGCTTGGAGCAAGGAAGGCTGGACAAGGACATCTCCAGTAATCCCTTCCCCAGCCCACAAGCATTTCTGAATTTAATGATATTATTAATTTGTAGGTACAGGCACAAACCCAGACAAACTTCTGTCAGCAAGCTTACTAGCAAAGCAACCAAGGCATTAGGAGAAAAAGTGTTTCCTGTTTCCCTGATAACTCATTTTCTTGTAACACTCCCATTATCATGTCAGCTTTGCTGTGTCACAGTGACAAGGGAGAATTGCTATGTACACTTTTTTTTTTATTGGCGCCACTATATTTTTTAATTCTAAATCTTATTGGCACAGTAAACAAGGAAGGTTGTTATGCTCCATAAATCTCTTATGCATAACATCCAGACATAGTCTGAACAGCTGTTATTTTTCCTACGTGGCTGCTTTGACATCAAGTCAATACATTGGCTTCTGCTACAGATAAAGGAGAACTAGCTGAACGTGTTCCCATGGCAAAAAAACTGAAGGCATCTCTTGTGGAGAAGCAGCATAAACTCTAGCAAAGTTGTCAGGTTCAAGATTCTGCCCCCATTTCTCTGGAGTCAGCCTCAGACACTGTATTCAGCTTTCCATCTCTACAAAACTGGGGTGGAAAGCTCCTCAGAACTGAGTGGGTTCTGCAAACCCACGTCCCACTTGCTACCTCTGTGATGCAGAAGGGCTTCACAAAGTAACAGATCATCTAAATATTGATTACTCTTCTTTCT
>JAOEGS010021261.1:40299-70852 GCA_025447755.1 Corythornis vintsioides | reverse complement strand
TCCCACTTGCTACCTCTGTGATGCAGAAGGGCTTCACAAAGTAACAGATCATCTAAATATTGATTACTCTTCTTTCTATGAGAGGAAAAAAAAATTATTAAGTTCACCTCTTCTTCTGGCTCATTTACTTCACTTTCATTTCCAGATTGTTCCTCTGTCTCTGCTCCACCTTCTTCCTCCTCTTCATCCTCTTCCAGATTCTCTCCTTCTGTAATGGAATCTTTGGAGTCTTTGTCATTCACAATTCCTGAAATTTGGAAAAACAATTAGAACAAGGAAGCAAAACAGAATTAGATCACACATAACCACTTGTATTGTATACAGAAAAATAATTTCAAAAAATAACTGAGCAGAGTTTTGATTCAGGAAAAAAAACCACCCTGTTTTTAGAGAACATCTATTGCAAAAATTATGTCTTCCAATGCAAAAAAAACCCCCCAAAAAACAAAAAAAAACCCAAAACAAAACAACAAGCTTCCAGCATAAACTATTGTTCTCATTAATATTTCTAATTCTTGTAATTTTTTTTGTCTCCTATTAATTTACAAAGCCACTTAATCCTCCACTGGATCATGGTTTGAGCTACCAGAAAGCAATGCTGCTCTCAGCCTTCTGCAACACATCTCACATAAGGCAGGGATCTCCAAGATGCTGCTAAGCATCGATACAGATACTACACTGTGTGCCAGTCATATTTTGACATCACACCAGCCACACTCAGGGTCAGCAGTTAAGGTTTCTGGATGGTCAATGAACACATCAGCTCAGTGCTCATGGCACTGTTTGTTCTCTGCCAAAGAAGAGCTGCAGTGGTGTGCAGTTCTTAAGTGGTTTGAGGCATACCAGATTTTTAAAATTTCTCTTTTTTCCCCCTCCATCTCCAAATAAGAGAGGCCATATGCAGACACACATGGGCAGGTCTCTACAAAAAGTTGAGTAAGATCACAAAGATCAGCTTTAGGAGGAGGTACATTTTTAGAGCCAAACTCAAACAAAACTCAAATAAAATGGATAGGTAGGTGTGTGGGTATATTTTATATATATAAACATATAGTTGTATGGCAGTTATTGAAAGTTACAGTTCTGTGTGAACAAGCACAAACACACACACATGCTTTCTCCTTCAGAGGTTTCAAAGCATTTTTCCCCACTATTTGTAAACACTGTGCTCTTCAAACTACATGTTGCTCCATAATTATGGAAGAGCTTCCTCTGAATCACTCTATTCTCACCCGGACAGAATCACCAGAGCAGCACAGGAACCAATCCTCAGTCCTCACTGCAAGGTCTGTAGGCAAGAGGCCACCCCACTATTCTGCCTTGAATTACACAAACTCTAGACTGGCAAAGAGCAAAGCACATCATGGTCTGGAAGAAGCAATTCCCAATGCTCCTGTCCCTAGGCTGAGAAACCATGTGATCTAGAACTGCAGCTTTACTAGAGCTTTAGTTAAAGTATTAAAACCCTCACATGTGTTTGCACCTATCCTCATAACCTTGAAAGATCAGAAAGGCAGATGACAGCCTGAGTACCTTTCAAAAGAATATTACAGTTTATGTAACTAATTGTAAATTGCCTCTTGGTTATCATTTTGAGAGCATAAAAGCTAGTGAAATCATACCACAGATAATTTTTATCTGCATTTCAGTTACTCCATAGGTAATTTTAAGGCATGTCAATTAAATGAGCAGGACATTAAAAACATCCAATTCCTCCTAAAACAGAAGTTGCAGTGTTTTACCTGGCAATTACACACACTCATCCCTCTGGATTAAAAGATTTTTCTTAAAAATAGAACTTGTCTAACTAGATGAAGTGCTATTAAGGCTCTAATTAACACTTATGAAGTGTGAAATTTACACATAAAAGCTCTCATGAACAAGCTTGTCTTCAAATAAAAATGGAAGAGCAGAAAACAACTCCATTTAATGAGAAAAGAGCACATTAATATCCAATAATTAGTAAGAACTGATACATACAAAAGCTTCATAGTTTCTTCCCCTCATTACTGGCACCATATGACTCTACACACACACACACTCCCTCTCTAAATACTACTGGATTAAAGAATTCCTATTGACCTATTTAACCACTCACTCGAGTTATGGAGAGTCTATATGATCTGTAGTGATCAGAAAAATACCAAGTTAAAACAGTATTTCTATCATGAGAATAACAAGTTACCTATCACAATCATACAGCAGGTAATTTAAAGCAACACAAGGATTGTCAAAGAAATCTCTTGTCCACTTGCACATTTTCTTACCTAGTTTGATTAAGAACTCTCGTTCCAAATCCTGCACCTGCCTGATAGCTTCTTCCAGAGAATTGCAGAGCTTGATCTTTGGTCTCAGCAGTTCCAGTGTATCACTGATCATATAGTCAATGTCTATAGGAAACGGGTGGTCTTTTGTCCAGACATCCAGGCTTTTTTTCCACCAAACATACCGCTGGAACACAAGATACTAAAATAAATTACATGCACACTGGCATTTTTAAACTATTTAGCTGATTAAGTTGGTAATACTTTGCCATGCTTGTACAGAAGAAAACACAAAGTATGTCACATTCCTACTTTCTTTTTAGATATTACTTCTTAAGATATTATTATTAGTTATTTTGATATTCCCAATAGCTACCTGATAACAGTGGACATCACAAGCATCAAGAATGCACTTCTTTTGCCATAACTGTTGGAAGTATGAAGACTAAGTAAAAAATACATGAAAAGAAGGCACCTTCTAAGGATAGTTTACTCCAGTGCGAATTAAATGCTTCATAGTTTTTTCAGCTTTTAATTCCTTCCTCCATGTATTTTCAACAAAATTAATTCTCCCAAGTGCATATTGTGGGGAGAAGAGAGGAACACCACAAAGTTTTAATACTGAAGATGGCATGAGGTGACTTAGCCAGTTTGCTTTATAACACATTAGTGCAAACTCCACCCAATAAAATGGTAAAAAGATAAATGCCCATCTTCATCTGAAATGAACCTAACAGTTAAATCTGAGAATAAATCTATGAATAAAGTTGGTGCATCTGATATCAAAACCCTTACTTGAAAGGTGACCCAGTCAAAAAGAACACTTGATGAAGTAACAAAAATGTAATGACTTCTTTACTGAATATTTGATTTTGTGTTTAAATATGGGACACTTGAAAATACCACTGTGCATCTCATAGAGATGAAGGATATACATCCTGAAGGTCTGAAATAAGTTACTGGATATGCATCTTGAAGGTCTGAAATAAGTTATCACCTGAATTTTTATTTTTTAAATATCCTTGTTTTATAAAGAGAGAAGCAGAAAGATAAAGAAATGAAGTCAGGAGAGTTTTAGCGCCAACTCCATGGAGCAGAATACTCCATTTTCTGAGGAACCCACTGCACTGTTTAAACACTCCTGTTACAAAACCTTTTACCTTCTCATTCCATCTACTGAGTCAGAACTGTCCTTGCTGCAACTTGTGACCATTACTTCTCATCCTGTCACTGTGAATAAAAAGTCCCTTTCCTCAGGGTGCTGGCTGCACCCTTGCCAAGGGAACACAGGCTGGTGTTGGCCTTCATCACCCCAATGGTGAACAATTAAAATCATGTTCACACAGCCCAGGAGTCCCTATGCCTGCAAATCTGCTTTCTAGGTAGCCAGTGCCATGGTGGTGTTGTTGCATGGAGCTATTCCACCTCTACTGGAAGACTTGATATTTATTTGGCTGGAATTCACAAGGTTTCTATCAGTCCATTGTTCCACTTGAGACCTCCCTGAATGGGAGGGAACCCAATCCCTTCAGTGACTCCAAAAGCTACCTCAGAGCTCTTCAGATTTGTGGAACAGTAGCAACTACACATGGCAGTTTTATTTGAAAGTGATGTGTACATTCAGCTATCAGCCAGCCAGGATTGTATAAATTAAGAGTGCTAGAGAACAATGAGAGAAATATGTAAAAGAGTGCTTGACATCAGCTTCTTGAAGACATCCCCTGAAGGATCTCAAGCATAGAGTACCTGAAAATACACAAGGAAGCAATCGAGCTTCCGTTTGCTGGATCCTCTATCAAAATACTGCCCACAGGTATCGAGAATGGTACACACGAGTCTGATTCTGAACAGGTGCTCGGGGGGGTCCAGGGGGCTGGGGCTGCCATCAGGATTCACCCCAAAGGATGTGAAGGAATAGAGAGTTCGGAATATCACCGCCGACTCCACCATGCGGTAGTTGTAGAGCTCCCCCAGGAACTTGGCGCTGCTGATCCGCCGCTGGTTGAACTTCGGCTGGTTCACCTGCACCAGAAACCAACAAATACTCACTCCAGCTTGCAGGCACAACAGAGTCTGGGAAAAGGGCTGGGGATTGGCTTGGGGATTTGTTTTTAAGGAAAAAAGCAGTATCAATATAAAATATCAATATAAAGTCAGTATGCTTTGTTACAATAAAAGAGGGTTATTTACAGCTATGTTACATGAAATTAAACACGTAGTTACAAAAGCTGCTCAACAGCAGTTTTCATGAAGTGCAAAGACAGAGAGCATAAGCTGTATCTTCAATCTATGATTCTTCACTGCCCAGAGAATTCCTGCAATTACATTTATCAGAATAAGGACTAGTCTCCAAAGTTACCTGAAGTTGCATGAATCTGACTGCTCTCTGAAATAATAGACTGTATGCCCACTGTGATGCTGGGAGAGGGGAAACCAACTGTCCCAGGAACCTTTCCAGTTTGTTTTAACTCTTTTGGGCATGTAGCTTTTAAAATCAAGCTACATAAAGCAAACAACCCAGGTAGAGGAGTCATCAGACAAATCCAAAACCTAACCATTCCTTTCTGTAAGTGTAGATTCTGTTACTGTTTTCCTTTCAACAGAAGTAGGGGAGTACAGTCAGTAAGAAAATTGGCTGTTTACCTCCATTCCCAGTCGAATATCCTCGAGCACTCCATCCACAACATGAATTCCAACATCTTCCTGGTAAAGGACCAACCCAGCCAAGAGGTTGGCCACACAGTGAATACTATTATATTTCACATTCCAGATGTTGATCATACAGCATATAACATAGTCTTTCACTTCTGCATCCTGCCAAGGCAGCTTGCGCATCTGTCTCAGGACCTACACAAATGTGAAGAGAGGCTGAACATTTTAGCAGGCAGAAATATCAAGATACTCTATGATTCCACTCACTGCCATCTCCTGTTTCTCACAGCTGGACTGAAATCCCTGCAAGCATCCTCATACTCTTTTTCAAGCTCCCCAGGTCTACAGTAGCTATGGAACACTGTAGCAATAGCTGCCCTCCTCTAGTTACTAACCAGACTGTCCAAATCAGCTCCATAATTTCCTTGCTCTGCCAGTCTGTATTTAGCTGTAGCCTTTTGTCTCTTACTCTGAATACAAGACACTTAGCACAAAGATTCTGATTTCATTCTCTATTTGTTCAGCACTTGATGCTGGGGAGGATGCGGGTCCACGACTGGAGCATACAACCCTCCCAAGCCCTTCAGCAGTTAGTACTACACTGCTTCCAGTAAAAACATGTAGTAAAGATGTCAAAAGGATTCACCTTCTCTGTGGTGACCTTGGAGAGATCCTTGTAGAGAAGCTTACGAATATATTCCTGCAGAGGAGGACGCTTCTTCTTCACAGTTTTCTCAGCTGGAGGGGGGTTACAGTAGTAATAGGCATTCTCCACCATTGTCACATAGCGTGCATCGAGATGCATTGCCTGCTTTTTCCTCATCATTTGCTCCTGGAAACAGATGGAAATGATGGGTTAAATACGTTGACACACTGCATTTGTCTAGGTAAAGGCTTTTATGGTTGTGCTTGGGATAAAGGAAACACTGAAGGCTGCAGAAAAATGACTTAAAAGCCTGGGCAGAGAGAAGAAAGTACAGAGGATAGATATGATTGTGCTGCTCTTTCCAAAGTAATTTCTCTTTACAATCCCTATGTTTCTAATGGATCATCCATGGTGAAAAAATTGTTAGAAAAGTACTTAAAGTTTTACTTGAAGTCTGAATGTTACTGTTAGATAAATGATTAATAAGATTATTAGCCACTCTATTCAAAACATTTTTTTTTACTAAAGTAGCCAAGTACTGATGTCTTGACACAGGCACAGTGAATGAATCACCATAAGAGTGGCAATCTACTGGTTACATCAGCGTGCAACTCCACAGAGATTATACTGATGGTTTCACATGAATTTTGAATGGTTTAGGCAACAACATTTTCCATATTACTTGTTTCATTGTCACTGCTTACCCAAGTGGAATAGACTGCAAAAAATAAGTACTTGCCATTAAACAGTAATTTAGGAAAAATCAGACAAGTTGAAGGTTACTACATCAACACTAATTACTGTGCTTAGTTGTCAGACTCCTAGTTTTCCTCACTGAGTACAGTCTTTTCTCCATACTACTGCTTAAGGAAGGAAGGCTCTACTGAGGGATCTGGACAGGCTGCATTGAGGGTCCAAGGCCAAAGGGATGAGGTAACAAGGCCAAGTGCCAGGTCCTGCCTTTGGGTCACAACAACCCTGGTGGACTTACCACTAAAACAATTTAAAGTTTCTTTTTTTAACACAGTGGTACAGTTCAGCTGAACTGTGCATGTACTCAAGCAGTGCCTTCACCTTCAGCTTCACCTACTAACTCAATGAGGAAGAGTTGTTTTGTTTCACAGTAACCCAACAAAACATGTCATTTTCCACACATCTATTGCCAGGAAGGTCTCAATCTGACACTAACCCTCAGGTATTTCAGTGTTAACCTTTCCCACAACACAAAAGCCCTTCACTTGGATTCCCTAACTGAGGCTGTTCCTTTCCAAATAGGAAATTTGTCAAGGAGTAGCAAGTTTACCTACAGGTGCTTAACAGCTGCACAGTACTTCTAGTGATTAAACAGTTTTATGTGGGGAAAATCCACTTACAGTATAAAAAGTTCCAAATAACTATAAACTGAAAAATGAAATGGGGTGAAGTAAAGCCCAACAGAAAAAATGGCTGAAGGGCTTCCAAATAAAATTTTTTAAACCATGAAACTACATCATTTGTATATTTTCCTGTTATAAAAAGTTGTATTTTACACTGTAAATAAGTTATAACTAAAATCTTCCCAGAAGAGGCAATAGGCACTACTACAAGTCTCAAAACCACTGTAATTTGTTGTCTTTTTTTGAGCAATCCCAAGTGTGCATTCTGACTCTGAAGTAGATGGTGTTACTCTTCATCTCTGAGAAGCCATCATCATTTTAAGCAACTGTGTGATTTTTTTTTTCACTTAAGGCATTGTGTCAGATGCACAGGCAGAAAAGAGAAACCCTAACAAAACACTGCCCACAGTAACAAAAACCTTGACATTCCAGAACAAGAAAGCAAGACCTACAGTCTAATGCACCTTAAGCTAATTAACTACTTAGGCTCCTCATTGTACTAGGATAAATTGAAGAACTACAAAGGTGAAGCATCCCATCTGAAGATTAGGTTCCTGTTCTTCTGTTGATAAAAAGGGTTCAGAAAAACCCATGAAACAAAAGTAGGTTTTGTTTTGGTTTCTTGAGGAGTGACAAATCCTCTCTGAACCTCCCATGTATTATAAGATGCAGAAGGAAATCTGGTGAGAATTAGCAGGTGCTCCTTGGGTTAGTAGTCTTGCTCTAGCCCTCACCCCCCAAACCTCATCATACCAATTTGGATTGCAAGAAAATATATATTAATTATTATTTTTTTTTAGAGAAAGAAATAAAAGAGAAGGAACCAATTCAATTAAGTATTTTAGCATAAATTACATTGAAATAATCCAACTGTAACTGTTCAGCTCCTCCCTCCCCTGTCTACCTGCAGTGCTCTGTCTGCACCTGTTCCAACAGCTTAAAATCAAAATTTCCATTTCTTGAAGCACTCTTGTTACAGTGAATGAACAGAGTCTAATTCTAATTACACTTTGTCATAGCCTCTGTCTGTACATTCTCCCAATTTCAACTCCATCTACAAAAGATGTAACCTCAAGAAATGAGCCACCATGTAGCTTCAGTTCTGTTTCTACATACAAGGGATCTTGCCCTAAAGCTTAAAAAGACAGTCTGCCAGTTGTCTAAGTTAAAGGATTAAAAATGCATCAGAAGGCTTTTCATAACTACAAATATTCTTTTAACAAGGACACAAGTGTAACACAAGAATTTGACATTTTAACATGATTACATTACAGGAAACATAGATGAAGATAATGCTAATCTTCCTTCCAAAGCACCAATTCAAATAATCCATTTATCAGAATGATCCTAAAGCCAAGTTGGTTTTACATTAATATTTTAAATTACATAGACATTGAATTTGAAAGACTTGCCAAGAATGATTAATGGAAATAAACACTGTCCTGATAGAAGAATCTTTCAGAAAAACACGACAGGAGTTCTGCAAAACCAGAATGCCAAAATTCCTCTATAGAATATGTCATTCAGTTCCACTAATTTTGCATAAATCATAAAACCCTTTGCTTCTTAATTTTCCCTTAGTTACTTTTAAAATCTATTCTTGACTCCACCTTTCTTCCACACCTGGACAAAGCAATACTGGTGTTAATAGGAGACAAACAGCTTGTTTGGCATTTTATGACAATGTGTTGTCAGCAGTAAAGTTTAAGAGCAGTAATTGTTTGGAAGATAACAGGCCTTAATTCTACCCAGAGTCATTGATAAGATCAGCTTTACATTTACTTAGATTTTTATCACAAGATCCTAATTACCTTGCTTTGGGATTAATCTACAACTCACACTAACTGGTACCATAAGACTATGATCCCATTTGTGTAATACTATTTCAGTTAGAATTAATCTCTATCGTTTCTATAGGGCAATAGTAGAAGATGCACTTAAGATGGTTGTAGAAAATGAATCTCTTTAGCCTATTTTACATCTTAAATCAGTCAATATTCTAAACTTATTTGCCATCCCTATCTTCTCCTGGTTCCTCAATGTGGAAGAAAAGACTACTTATCCAAAACCTTGAGAGGCTTTAAGCTTCAGTTACTGAAACAGTGTTTGGTTTCTCTTAGAGCTCACAGGTAAATCATGGTCAGTATTCACCAGCAGAGTTCAGCAGCACAACCAACAACCAGGCTTTTTGTAGTGCACAAGGCTGAAAGCAGGCAGTTACTAAAAGCAGCTCTGGTAAAAGTAATTAAATTTTTCCTGACTTCTGAAATTTTTATTAACTACAAAGAAAGTGGTAGCAATGAGTAAAGTGTCTTTTAAAGATAATGGAACAGTGATTTCAGGGGAAGAATACTCAGTAATGGAAAGGAAGATATTTAACACTAAAACACATCATCTGGGAAACCTTTAAAGATTCAAACCTTTCAAGATACAAAAGACACTGCAACAAAAAGCACGAGCCAAGAACTTACAGTTAATTTGTCCCATCTTTCTCCTCTTGACTGCACCACCACAACAAAAGCTAAGACAGTCAAAGAGGTTCAGAAAGATATAGCACTTTGTGGAAAAGAAACTGCACAACAATATACCCAAATGTGCAACAGCTGCTGCTCTGCTAACCCCACAGAGTGAGAAGTGTGGCTACAGCATTAAGACCTGTCAAGTGTCAGCCTCTGCTTTGATAAAGGAGGAGATAGACTTAGCAGACAGGGATATTTCACAGCTTAAGAGCTGTGTCTCTGGAAGGAGATTCTAAATATTTAAACACTTCCTTCCAGAAGGGCAAACTGTGCCCACTTTCTCCCCCAGACACAGACACTTTCTTTGCTGCAGATACATGCCCCTATACTGTGCAGTGCAGAGATGGGAAGGGAACATTCAACCACCTAGTCAGACTCCTAGTACAACAGGGTCTGTTAGTTGAATTATAGTACAAAAGCTTTTTTGCTTCAGAAATTGAATTCATTTACATTTTCTTTTCAGTCATGAGCAGATTTATAGGTCAACTGAAGTTCTCCAGGATACTTTCAGATAGCCCTTCTCACAGGAGCTGCAATCTCTGAGCTGAGGCAGCACTGGACAGGTTTTAACAAGATGACACAAGTCCATGGGATTGTAAGAAGTGGCTGAAAGTGCCAAAGGAGCCTAAGACCTGTAAACATGTCACTGAGAATATTGGCAGCTCACCTCCATTCCACAAAGAGAAGGCAAGATTTCAGGAAAACCAATTCATTTTCCTCCCACTCTTCTCTGATTTTATTAAACAAGAACTTTATCCTCCACTTAAGGTAAAACTTAATGGAAGTTTTCACTTACTAGTGCCTGACATTGTAACTGACAATGCAGAACAGTCAGAGTCATCATTATGGTCAGACCACTTTACAAAGGCAGAAAATACAAAGCAATTGGCTTAATTCAGTGCATGACACCCTCCCTCCCAGAAGACCATGGGTTTTCTCTTACCAAAAGAACACTGGTTCTTAAGTGAGATTCTGGTGATCTGAAGAGGAATCTTCCACAGGTTTCCAGCAGAGTACATGCCATTTCAATATGGTGATGAGAAAAGTCTGACAGAAGCATCTGGTGTATATTTATATAAAAACACAGCATGTTAAACATCTTTTTTTCAAGTGCAGAAAACACTTCTATCTACCAGACTCCACATGACTGTGCTGTTGCATAGTAGTTAAAAAAGGCAACTTGATTTCACTTATCAGATGTTAAAAAAATAGAAAATATTCACTTCATTAATTATTATAAGAGCATCTTAAACCCAAAGTTTAGGCTCCAGAAACCTAAAAACCAGCATGCTTTCTAAGGCTAGTATAAAAAGACTATAAAATTAAAACAAACACTAAAATAATCCCTTCTGTACTCCTTCCAAATCTGCTCTAAAAGTCCTGCTGCTAGAATGGAAAAGCACCAAATACTGCACAAGGACACAATAACTCAAAGCACATCTAATTTAATTGCACTGCTTTGGTTAAGCAATAACTAAAAATTAACAGACCTTTGCATTTTACAGTATTTTATAGATGAGAGAAGAAAAATATGAGTGTAACATTTAAGAATCAGTTTCAATAGCTAATGAGTCTGTGAAAACCCCTGTGAGTCTTAAAACAGACTTTTAGTTTTTAAAACCCATTATTAGCAATTTGGTTACTTTCAAATGTGGAATTTTATTGTAATAGTTCCTACCATTAGAAAACATTCTTCTGTTTTAGAACAACTACAAGAGTCTCCTCATACAGGAGACTTCACACTCCTCAAACTGCTCATGCACAGCAGCAAGAGCCAGCAGGGTTAAATGGCTGCCATCAGCAACAGCCAGCTGAAGGGAGCAGGCTGGAGATGCTTGAGCAGCACACACAGGACTCCACAAGACAAACCTTCAAGCAGTGGAGAGTGTCGTTCTTGGAGAACATCTTAAACTTGGTAAGCTCACCAATAAATCTCACAGTTTTATTCTTTGTTTCAATATTGATCTGGTCCTTTTTTCTTACCTAAAAAAAAATTATCAAGAGAAAAAAGCACTTTTAGACCCTCAAAAATACCCACATCTTAGAAATTACTTTGAGCCAAGTGTCTGTCATGAGCTCAGGAATTCAGGAGTTTGTTTGGTTTCTTATGTTCTACCTTTACCTACCACTGTGTTTCCTAAAGTCTCTCTACAATGTTTTCTTCAGAAGTCTTTGAATTTCTTTCTCCATCCCACTCAAAAAACATCCTCTAACATACCTACAGTTATAGACACACCAACCTGCCACCACCCCACCTTTGCCCAGTGAAACAGAGGCTAAGTACTCTGTATTTTTAGACTCAGTTAAGTATTCTCTATATGAGTAGGATCACCTGCATAGTCCCTAAGGAAATATTAAACATTGTCAGGTTTTTCAAGTCAGGTTTAATAAAGTGAAGATCTTTTCCCCTCTTTTATTCTCCTTTTATACTTCTGATAACCAGCATAACTTTATTACCAAAGTACAAATTATAACTATGTCTAAACATGATCTGGAAAACACAGAATTGTATTTCTCCCCAACACAAACAGCTTTTCATCAGAACAAACAGTTAACTTCAGACAGGTAAGACTCAGTCTGAGTAATTCATACACATTTTAACTGTCAATATTAGGAAAAAAAATAATGTGTGATAAGACTCCAAACACAGTGAATGAATCACTGTGCACCAAAACCCACTTCATCACAGGATTTTATACTTAAAGAAACAACACAGAAAAATACATTTGTGAGGAATACAAAATCTGGGTTGATGAAAAGTGTAAAAAAATGGAATTAAGCACCACATTACAATAGTAACTACTATATTACAACAGAAACCTTGCAGTGGGGGTTGTGTTCTTAGAATAGGTCAGTTCTCATTTTAAATGCAAGTTATTAATATACAGAAAACAACACAGTTGGAGAACAGTTCCTCTTTTTCCATCTTTTGTTGTAACTGTTGTACAGTTCATTTTAATCTGCAGAGATATGTTAAGTTGTAAAAATAATTATTTTTAAATGTACAGATGTGGGGTTTTTTAGGGAAAATCCAATCACATGATAGAAAAATATCTTCAGAATTTAAGAACTGCCATCTACATATAAGCAAACATAATAGTAATTTGGGGGGGGGGGGTAGAATAATCTGGTACGTTAATTTGAATGCAAAAAAACCTAAATCAGCAAAACCTACATGAAATCTGAAATCCCCTTTCAGCATGGAACAAAGATCCTCTGCTACATCAGACATACAGGGGTGCAGGGTGGCAACCAGTCTGGCATAAAATGGCAGCAAATCCAACCTGCAAACAGATGATAGAACAGAAATCATTTCTAGACAAGAAAAGTGTATTTATATCTGCATCTGTGGGTACCATTTTACTTGGGAGAGGAATGAACATGCCTACACTGACACAACTATGGACATGCACATTCACAGGCTCACTCTTCAGATTGTACTAGCATTAAAAAAACAATATAAGGTTTATTACCACAGCCCATTGGAACCCTTCACAGTTAATTCTCTTTCCAAAGTATGCCTTAGGTGAAATGCCAAACTACAGAATTCAACCTTCAAGCAATTACCAGATACAAAACTCAGATCCCTGTTAAAATGCAGAACAAATTCTTAGAGACAAATCTGTTATTGCAATTTGTTGTAGCTTATTGTGTTGGGATTTTTTGTTGTTGTTTTGGATTGTTTGTGTTTGGTTTGAGTTGGGTTTTTTTTGAGTGGCAGCACACAAAACCAGGAGAAGAATGAACATCTTTAAGGCGGTGAATTTCTAAATCAGTGTAGTTATTACATCTTAAAAGCTCAGTGCACATGATGTGGCAACCCCTTTCCCCAAAGCTCAGCCAGCACTCCCACAAATGGTAATGTTTTGAAATCTTCTACAGAACTTTCCTTGTTTTCATTTCTCTTTCCTTGATTACATGCTTCCATACCCATTGCATTGTATCACACATTTTTCCCTTAGGGAATTTCAGAGGGCAGTTTTGTTTTCTTTAGTTTGTATTTTGTTTCTTTCCATCAAAGACTACCTGGCTGTAAAAACAGGATAAATGCCCCTAAGGCTGGTTTGTGGTATTGTGTAGCATGACACAAAATAGAACACAACTGCTTTGCATAACTGCACATGTATCACTTGCAAATGCAGAGAAGCCAATCGTGTCATTTAACAAGCTGGAGAAAGTCTGATATTTTCAGACTGTAAGTTAATGCTGTAAACAGATGAACTCCAGGAAAAAACCTACTCTTTTAAGTGGAAACATCTTAAATTGGCCTGCTTTGAGTGAGAAATTGCCTGTAAGGGAAAACTGGATCTTGAGTTTATACTTTGAATGATTAAGGCTTTCCCTTCTGCTAGGGAAAAGAAACAAACCAACCAAAAACATGGTGATGAAATCTGAAAGCAACAGTCAGTACACAGAGTGTGCCCTGGCACAAAGGAAATGTGTTAAAGCATCAAGACAAAAACCCCCAAACAAATCACACACAACTGTGCTCCCTCTCCTTCCCACTGTCACTGGAGCACATCTCCAAGATCTTCAATATCCACTTGTGGGAAGAGGGATCATTCTGTATTGAAACTGTGGATTAGAGCACCAGAATACACTACCTGCAAGAGCCACAGCTAAGCAGCCTCCTGATAACTGATGAAAACTGCTGGTGAAACACTGCAGACATCTCAGTTACCTATTTAACAGTTTTTATTCTCTTTTGTTAATCAATAACTGAAGCAGTATTTACATTTTTCAGGCTTGTTGGAACTGACTGTCAAGGATGACTGGCCATGGCAAATTACTATCATGTCATTAAGCATTTAGCCATTAACTTTCAGAGAAGTGAAAGTCTCATTACTTCTCACATACACACCAAAGCTAAACTAAGAAAGAACTTTGGTTAAATTGAGGGGTGTGCTTTAACTGGGGGCATTTCTGTGTGGCATCTCTTTTAAAACTAATAGCAGAAAGTTTTACTGTTCTGAACAAGTACCTGCCTGCTGAGAGCTAGTAATTTCACCTCTGTAAACTGAACATACCTGGGGGAATGTTAAAGTCTTAGAGCACACTGTTGTTATTCCCTCACAGAACACAAAAGGTTTCTTCATGGGTAAAAATACTAAGACTATTCCTAAAGAGGTGAAATATAATAAGGAAAAGCTTTGGGCCAATTACTGTGGAGTTGGCAATAAGAGACTGAATCTGTTCCCCCTCTCACAGGGGAGAGAAAAATTCATGTTCAGAAGTGGAGAGTTTGCAGGGTCAGTAGCACCATCTACTGGTACCTGCATTAAGACCACACTGTTTGGTCTGCCTTTTTTTTTTTTTTTTTTAATACAAAAACAAAACAATCCCAAACCCAAAACAAATATAACAAACCAAAACCATAAAGCCAAACCCAAAACAAACCTAAAACAAACCCAAAACAAACCCAAAACAAACCAACCTTGCTTGTTGAGCTTGCAACTTCAATCACCACAGATGGGAGTGGGAAAATAAATAAAATCAGAGAACACAACCACCCCTATTTACTGGTTAGAATTTGTCTAGCACAGTTAAGAGCATCAAGCCTAAAAAAGATAATTGTGACTTCTCATACTGAAGTTGAAAAAAATAAAAACAACCCTCAAAATTGCAGTATGCAGTTGATTATGTGGATCTGTACAGGAAGATAATTCAGTTAGATAGCAAAAAAATGACACATAAGTGTCCTAAAGCTGTGAGCAGCATGGGTTAAATCACTGCTGTCACCTTACTGCAAACTATCCAGTTTTCAATTAAGAGGCTAACATTTAGTTTTAAATCAATCCTCCAGTGCACATCTGAAAGCTGCCTGTCTACTAGCATTGAAAAAATCTTTTTCAAAGGCTTTCTGTTCTGTTGGGCTGGAGGTTCAAATCACAGCTGAAAATGTAAATAAGACCCATTCATAAGTATTCACCAGAACAGTGCAATGATGTTGCATTCTAACACTAATCTACAGTTCTTTGAGGAAAAACTGCCCTTTTTTTTGTCAAATTATGTTTTCTATCTTAAAGAATTCTGCAGTTGTCCCTATCTATATCCACCCCTAGTGGGAGGAAGAAAGCTCCCTGGCAACACAACTTCACAGCATCTGCATTGCCCCTCAAACACAAAACCTGTTTTGTACTATCTTGGGAAAATTGTTGTGCCTGCACATTTCCTAAAACTGGTGTCTCAAGAGAGGAAACAGCTTATTCTGTTCTTGAAATATCTTATTATGGCTGCCCACATAACAGCCAGCTGCACACAGCACTATCTAATACACTTGGAGACTACATGATTTTGGAAAATACAGTGTTTTATCTACACCTTGCAAGGACACCAGTCCTCTGAACCCCTCACAACAAAAAAATATAAAACCCAAACCACAAAAAACCCACCACAACAAAGTAACCCTCAAGGCCATAACTAAGCTTTATTCTCCTACTGCATCCTGGAGAGAGACTGCAGAAACTCCTGTAACTTTTGTAACTAGTACAAACTAGTATGCAACAAATACCACAAGGTAAAAACATGGTGCAGTGAAGAGATAAAATATCACTGTTAGTGAATACAAAATTTCAAAGCACTGTGGCATAGAATTTTCTCAATCCATTTGTGGCATTTTCTATCAGCCTTTAGTACCCTGGGCCATATACACACCTGGAGTTTTCCTACAGGGATTACAGATGTTGGTTTTCAAGACAGAAAACAGAACAGCTCTTTCACCAGCTGCAGAAACAGAGCTAACAACTATTAGAATAGATGGTCCTTTGAAACCATCTGCATCTATTGAAAATTCAGCTAGTATTAACTGTGAATTGCTTGATCATCAATCCCACATATTTCTTTGGAGCTGTAGCACAAATCACTCCAACAGCACACATCAGGAATAAACAAATGCAACTTGAAATAGCCACAGGTTCTCAGTAACTTAAACACTGAAAAATATGTGAAGTTGAATAACCAAGGGGTGGGTCCAGCTTGTTCCCCTTCAGTTCTTACCTCTGTCTAGGGACTATGAAAAGTGCTCGCACCAGTTTTCTTCTGTTGGCTTTTGTATTCATATTCATGCAAAAATCCATTGCTGCCTATGAAGAGAAATGTTAATATTTCACCTTTCATACAGGGGATTTTTATTTAAAGCCATCTAGCATGATTTCCAAAAGCACCTTTTACAGAGCTATCCTGTTACATGTACAACTGTCAAGAATAACCTTCATTTTTGTCTAGAACTGACAGAGAAAACACACCCAGTTACAGAACATGGACTGATTCTCCAGATCAACACAAAGTAGAAAGCAGCTTTAAGCAGACAGGTTGCAATTTTTCAGGGACTGAGGGAAGGAAAAAATGAAAAAAACAAGTCTACTTCTAAAACAAACTAGCACATAAGAAAACAGGCTGACAAAACCTGTACCACATGGTATCTGGGCAGTGGCTGCCTAAGTGAGAAAAAGAAAGTGTTTCCTCCAGGTTAAAAATTAATTCAGCTACTGCTAGACTCTGAAGCTTAAAGTCTTTATTTCTGATCTATTTGATCTAGGCATCATGGCTTTTAAGAGTAGAAAAAAAAAAAGAAAAAAGAAAACTATGTCTGTACCTTGTCTATGAGGTCTCTGTTGACACAGTTGGGAAGCTGCTGAAGAAAAGCATCTACTATAAGTTTTAAATGAGATCCAGTACTGGCTTCTTCATCCTCTTGTTCTAGCAGAGGGAAATAAAGAGCAGCACACATCTTTAAGCTATGAAATTAACTATTTACAATCACATTCCCAAACACAGTACATTTGTAAAGTTTAATGGTTAAATATTCATTCACAGATTCAAACAGAATATTGTACAAAGATGAATGCAAACTTCATTTATTATGGTAAAAAAAAAAAATAAAATTCATTCATTGTCTCTGCAAACAAAAGTCAAAACTATAACCCTTAAAAATCTGTCTTCCTATTCATGTAGCTCCCCAACTACTAATTTATCATGTCAGGAGCAACAAAAAATTCATATTCCTAGAAAACTCTGATAATTTCTTTAGGTGATGAAAGGACCACAAGACAGCCCAAACGTGGGGAAAAAAACCAAACACTTTAACACAGTTGTAGATTCTACTTTTTTTTTAAATGTATGTTTGCCCTGCAGGAGAAATAAAAACACTGATCAGAATGTCAATTTTTCATCCCACATGGTCTTGACATCTTTCAGTGAGACTAAAGGCCAAAATGATCCCTTCAGAAACCAGAGAATCCAACCAGGAAGAGACAAGGACATTATAGCCTTCTAATTGCAAAACTTGTGGAATGCATCAAAAAAAATCCAGATTTTCCTAACACCAACACTTGGAAAGAATCCTCCTTTGGCTAAAATAACACAGAAGAGTCTGCCTTCTGGAAAAGGAACATGAGGAAGCTTGTCTTTCAATTTGAGGATGTTTCAGCTGTAGCAAGAGTACCAAGGAGGTATTTGAAAGGAAAACAGAGACAGACAGACAAAGAGGAGAATGTGATAGTGGGTGGAAATCCCAAGAAAACTACAATACACCCAACACCTGGTAAAGTCATCATGTCTTTACAGGCTACATGGTAAGACAGATCAGCACAGAATGAAACTGCCCCAGGTTCTGCCAGGAGAGGCTTAGCTTGGCTATAGTGAAAACTGCCTTCACCATAAGGGCTGTCAAACCCTGGAGCAGGCTGCCCAGGGCAGTGGTGGAGTCCCCATCCCTGAGGGCATTTAAAAGATGTGAACATTAGGTGCTGAGGGATATGATTTAGTGCTGGACTTGGCAGTGCTGGTTGGGTGGACTTGAGGATCTTACAAGCTCCCTTCTGACCAAAATGATTCTATGATTCTAAGTTCTTTTTTCAAGTTACTAAAAGGCAAAGCCATAACAAAGATGCTGCATTGCAAGACTTTTTTTCCTTTGTTTTTGCAACTTGTAGGGGCAGGGGTTGAGGTGTGGTAGAGAAAAGCTAGTAAGTGCTCCAAGGAACACTACCAGCAAGCCAGTCTTGAAGGTGCTAGAGATGAAAGCAGATGACATCTCTCCTGCACAGGCAAAGAAGAGTCAGAAGAACAAGAGAGAATAGTTCATTAAAAAAGATGTTCCAGATGCTCAGACAAAAGAGAACCATGAAGTTTTAAATGCTTAATAGAACCCTGACTGTCCCATTACCCTTATACTCAGTTCACTACTATGCATACAATAGCTCAAACCAGGCTACTCTTGTTTTAATGCCCTTTCCCATTTAGGTATTTACAGCCACACCTTCCTGTCTCCTACTGTTAGCTTCCCTTTTTTCCCCATATATCAATTAGTTGTCTCATCTCAGTCATCTATTCAAAATGACTCAACACTCTTCAAATAAAGTATTTAAAAAAAAAATTATTGAACAATGGAGTCACTTCTCAGGACAATCTTTCAACAGGTCCTGCTACCACATTCATTTTGAATAGTTCCCAAATATCTCTTCCTTCACTGGTCCTCCTCTTCAGAGGGCTATCAGTATTCTCATGCCATATTTCTTTGTCATCACAGTATGGGGTTCTTTTCACAGGGGAAAGCCTTTTTTGTAGTAAAGGAGGTTTGGGACTTAAGACAGAAAATTAAGACTTTTTCAGTGACAGGAAATGGTCAGGGCTTCCTTCTTTAAGGCAAACACTGATTCTAAGTATGCAATTCATGCAAAAAATTAGTTCACTTCATGCTTTTCACTTTGATCCTCTTGAGTTCCAGTCTCACCATCAACACATTTTAAAACTGCAATACTTTTTAAAAATTTACAAGTAGTAATAGTCTAAGCATTATTATTATACATTTGTAATTATCAGGGTGCAGATGAAATCATGCAGTATGATCACTGTAGAGACAAACTTTTGTTTTCATTATTGAGAATTTAAATTTCATTGTAGATAATTGTAGAGAAAAAACATATTTTTGTTTTAAAACACCTTTGTATTTAACCAGCAATGCATGTAGCAGTCTTCAGGGAGCAGAACTGACAAAGCATCAGAAGATGCTGAAGAGTTACTGAAGTTTTTCTGCTGCAACAACTGGTGTGAAAACAATCTTCTACTTCAGGAACAATAGTTATTTGCCTTCCACTTTCCCTACACCCATACTTTCTGGGAAAGCCCCGACACCCTCATTGTCAACACCTTTTTGTAATTTCCACAAAGCTGTAATTTTACAGAGGCCACACTGCCTGAAAGCTTTGTGCTGTTTTGTACAGTACCACCCTGAGAGAAGAAATAACAGAAGTGTTTTGAAAATACTAATAGCTGTTCCTCTGTGAGATGAGTTTTCTGTAACTAATTTGATCCCACAGGGGCCCTTGCATTCAGATGGTATGAGCCAATACCATGAGCTGATTGTTGCCCAGATCCCCTCTCTGCACAAGACTTTGGCATAAGCATAATGTTCGACATCTTGCTGAATCAAAGCCCCACTGAGAAAAGTGTGTTCAGAATCCAGTCTTGAGTCCAAAACAGATTTCTTAATTAATATTTTTAGATCTTGTTAAAATTCCTGCTCTTCTGACAGGAACTTTGCTAGCTCTCCGAGCAGTGTAGCAAAATTAACAGGGTTGACTTACTACTTATTTCTACCCATCGTCTCCGCTGAGCGTTACAAAACTGGTGCTGGATATGTATTAACATCAGACTCCTCCTGCTCCCAGTAACCCTTGATGGTTTCCACCCTGGCCACTCTTTGCTTCACATCTTTGTCTCCATTCACACAGCTTATTTTTAACATTTTATCTTCTCTTTTAAGAACAACCTCCAAACTCACTTCTTTCAGCATGTTTTCCGTCACTATTGCCAGCTCCGGTGCTATCTGCTCTCTCTCTCTTCCCTGAGCATATTGAAAATAAGAAAATTAAGATTCACTCAAAGTTAACACAATAAACAAAATAAATCAGCTGAATTCCTGGTAAACAAACCTCTTCAACTAACTGCATCAGCTTTTCCTTTTACATGTTGTATCAAACTCAGCTGCCCCTGGCCTCCGGCTCTTAGGAGGAAGTGCAGCAAGGGGCCCCGCGATGCTGGGAAGGAAGCTGCACCACCCAGACCTGCTCTGGATAGAGTCCTGTCTCCCTCAGACTGGGACAGGGAGAAAAGGCTGAAGAGAAGTGACAGAAGGAGATGCAGAAGTAACAAAGATATGCAGCACCCATTGTCTGACTGGACTGTTTACCCTATTTAGCCTGTTTTCCTCTCTGTAATTGACTATCACCAGACTATCACCACAGCTAGAGCCACTTTTCTTTACCTTGGAGCTTACATCAGGCTGGACAGGGCAGTCTGAACTAGCTGATGTTGTAGCTGAAGGACACCCAATTTTCTAAATTCAACCTTAAGTGAATTTTACTTAAAGAGAAGTCTGAAAAGAAATTTACTATTTCACTAGATGGAAATACATCATAGAACTTGAAACAACATCTACATTCTAAATTTTATTTTGCATATTGGGTGCTACCAACTAAGGATGTTTAGAATTCCACTGACACCAAAGAACAGTCATTGTGTTTCTTTATGTGTTTCTGGTAAAGTAACATGTGCTGCTAATGTACAGTCTAGTTTTCTAGGAGAACAAGGATGTGAGGATCATATTTCAATTTCCATCATTAATTTATGAAGCTACTTATCAGTATCAAAGGAATTCAACAGTTACAGAATTCACAAAGGTACCAAGTTTCTACATGGTTCACAAAAAAATGAACTAATAAGCAAAAAAATCATGAAGCAATAGTTGTCCACTAAGAAAAAACCTACACAGAGAACCAAATTCCTTCACAAGGCAGAAGGCAAAAAGCTTTCTTTAAGAGCTGGCTGTTCAATGATAAAAAACAAAACCCTCATTCTAGACATTTTAGATTAACCTTTCAGATGGGAGTGTGTTTAATGCTCAGTCAACAGACTACAACCAGAAACTAGTATGAATGGTTAATATGACAAAACATGCATCACCCTCCTTGTACAATGAAAAGCATGATCACCAATCCCATCTGTGCTGCTGCACCTACTCAAACTGTCATTGCCACCCCCTGGAGCTACAACTATAGATACTGCTGCTTCCATTGCTGATCTCATCTCCTGCTATTCCTTCCTCACTTCCACAGGGTCTCACTCTCATGTTACTTGGCTTTGTCTTTATATTTGCAGTAATTGTCAAGTTAAGAATCCCTTTGAGGAAAGCCAAGAAAGAACTATCCATGTTCTTTCAGATGTCCATTGATAAGTATATTTGGCCTATCTAGCAGGCTACAGCCAACCCAGAAACACCTGCTCTTTTCCCCTGTGATGCCAAGGGGCTGTCTGCATGTACCTGCCTTACACATACAGCTGGAAACAAGCTCTTCACTGTTCATTTCAGCTCAGCTAACTTCAGCTACTAGAGTTATCCAATTTAATGCCCTAACCAATGGCTACTGGCAGCCAAGAGAGAATGGCACCTTGAATACTTGTTCAAACTACTCAACACCCAAGCCCACAGATCCAGCCAGCAGCTTGGTTCTGACTACACACTTTAAACACCATAACACAGGCTTTGCCTGGGCCTGAACTTTTCCTTTGATATGAACTTCATAGCTTTAAGTTTTGGCTCTAACTTCTTAGCTATTAAATCCCAATGCAGTTTCGAGTAAAAGGATGATTAAATTCACAAGGTCAGGTAGAATTTTCCCTTATAAAGCCACAGAATCTCCAGTCTCTGGACTCCAGATGTGATTTTTTTGCCCCACACTCTAGACAGACAGGTTTACTGCTTCAGAAACAAAAAAAAAAAAAAGAATCAGCACTGGTCCTTGGAAACCCAAAGCAGCAAAACCAATGTGTGTTAAGAACTAGGCTCAAAGCAACCACCTCATCTGCTCCACTATGAATTTGGCTCTTAACACCCAGTGTTGCTTTTCCCACTAGTCAGTACCACTGAAAGAAAAAGATCCCTTAATTCTTAAGAAAGATACTGCTGCTGTTAAGATCAACACAGCCAGATTTTCACTGGTGCCATTTGCAGCCTTTTACACAAAATCAGAGGTTAGAATTCTTAAAGCCTGCTAGGTAAAACTGTAACATCAAAAGAAAAGTCTTTAACAAATAATAAGAAGAAAGGCAGAGCTGAATCTTAGATTTCAAGAAGAGTTAAGAAGAGAATTATTTTTTTTTAGTGCCCTAGGCACATTTGATGAGAAAACCATTTCTGCACTGAGGTCTACACACTTTTCTAGTCACTTCTCAGACAACTGCCTTCATATGTGGTTATTTTTACAAGCTTTATGAAGGCATCAGTAACTTTCACTTCATAAACCTCTCTAAAATACTTCTCACTTGCATGTGAATGTTCTTGTTATGAATGCATTGCTGGCCACAATCCCAACAATTTCCAGACACTACTTTCATAACTAATTAAGTAGTTCTCCCTGAAATCACTGTATCTACTGACTAAAAAACCAGCAAGTTCAGAAAAAAATAAAAACAACAACCAGGAAACAAAAAAGAATTCCTCAAAGCAATTATTTTTACCTTGCTCATCAAGAAGCTTTTTTGTGAGATCTTCTGCCTCATCTCCACAGTCTAACTCCAGGGCATCATCGTTAATATCAAGGTTCTCCAGCTCCAACTCCAAATCCTCACTCCCAGGTGCTTCCTTATTATCTCTGGCATCTTTTGAATCTATTTAAAAGTTAAGTAGAAATATTATTAAATATACACAGTCATGATTAGAATACTGTAAGATTCACAGTGCTAAGCCTACATCTCTTAACTTAGACTGAGACATTCATCAAATGTGTGTATCTGTTGGACAAGATATGTTAAAAATACTCATTTAAGCATCCTACCTCTTGATTCATCTTTGCTGGAATCCTTGTTCTGGGAACATTTTTCATTATCTTTGAACAAAATTGCTGGCACAAAAGCCTTTAGGTCAATGAGATTCTCATAGAAGTTTCTAGCATCTTCATCTTCCCAGATACCCCCCTCCAGGTCATATTCTCCTGGCTTTCCTGGTGTGAAAATATCAATACCAGGTCCATGTTCTGCAAAAACAGTGAAACCATAAGAAAGTTAGTTATACAAATTTCTGATCTAAAGAGAGGCTCCTTCAAAGATTTTAAAAAAATACTTTTAGAAATGTGTTAATATGTTTATTACTACCACTTTTTTCTTTAAAATTTTCACTTAAATATTGCAATGGGTAAAGTGCTCTTAACAATCCAATCTTAGTATGAGATATCAGTATGTTATCCTAAAATTGTAAATCTGATATTGAAAACAGATGGTAGAAGATCACAAGTCAACCCAAGTAAAATCAAGCAGCACCTTGTGCTGTTAGAAAGAAAATCTATAATAGACATAAACTCCATTAGCATAAAAAGGAACCAATTTGAGTATTACAAACTGTACCTCTTTGTATTTTAAGAACAGAAGCTTAAAAATAATAATTTTCATTCAGAGCCATTCAAGAAACATAGCTTTTTAAACCTTACAATCACCTCAACAGCAGCTCTAAATCTAAAATTAGAGATTCTTTAAGGCATTGAATAGTTCTGCCAGTTAAATGCTGTACTTGCCCTCAGGAGGTCAGAGAGCCTCCTAGTGACTTACCTGGCATAACAATACATTCCTGCTCCTAACATCATCAATCAAAATATACCTCAAACTCATTTTTGCTAAGTTAAGTAAGTCAGTCAGGCAAGTTAAAACTCTACCATATAGAGTTCTTTAAATTAAAAAAAAAAGGTATTATATTAAATTGAAAGAATTTGGTTAAAAAATGTTTCATTTTCCACTTACTCCTTTATTCCCTGAAACAAATCCAAGGAGGTATTACAAGTTACTGGAACTACATAGCATATACAGTAATTATGGTTCCATGTTGGGTTTAACTAATAAAAACCACATATATTATTCATTTATTGAAATCCTTAAGGGGGAAAGCTTAAATTGGAGAAATCAATGGAAACCCTCCTACTGCTCTGTTCTTTCCATCAGCCTTCCCACCACACCTAAGCCAAGACAGCATTTGTTTACTTGCTGCAGATGATGGCCTACCCTCAGGTGTTGGCTTCTCCTGGGGAAGGTCAGGCATATTTTCATCCAGAAGATCAGCTAGGGATTGAGAATTTGCCAACAGCTTCTGATAGGACATTGCAAATTCCTCATATTGCTTGTGTCGATCTTCACTCAGCTCTCCTTTGGAGTGCAGGATGCGCCTACAAAAACCAGAGTCACTGTAAGACAACCTTTTCTTCACAGATACTGAGCTGTGCTGAGCCTCTGCTAACTTCTCTAAGCAGAGCTAACCTTCCTTAAGACAGAATTCTAGCCTAGATTGCAATAGCAAAAAGTAGCAATTCAGCTCTCACTGCAGTGTCCAAAGAGAAAGGCAAACTTATGTGTTTGGGGTTTTGTGTGTGTGTGTGTGTGTGTGTGTGTGTGTGTGTGTGTGTGTGTGTGTGTTTTGGTTTTCTGTTTGGTTTGATTTTTTCTGAAGCTATTCACTTATTTTAAATTCTCATTTTAAAATTGAAATCTGTTGTCAAAAGTAAACTTGTATTTGAAGGAACATAATCACTGCTTACAAGTGCTCAGTAAAGCATCTTCCAGATTACATGCAGAACAGTAGAACAGTAAAACTCCATCAGTACAAACTACACCTAAGGCCATCTTGAATTTTAGACAAAAACAATATCAAGAACTTCTAGTCATTTGAACTAGAGACCCAGAACAAGGTAATCTCTGCTAGTACAAAGCTTGCCATGGAAGACCAATTAAAGATTGTCGCTCTTGATTCTGGGTTAACTAAGAACAGACTGGTTGCTCATTAGCAATGTTCTAGTTTTTCCTCAACAGAGCTCCTGAGAAGTGCAGTTCCCCATCCATGGCAGGATCCACTCTCAAAGAGCTATTCTTACATGGATGAGGCACAGTCAGTCATACACAACTAAGGGACACTTTGGGCCTGCTGAGCTGTTTGGGGACCTACTTCAGGTAAGATACAAATGAGCTCAGATTAAACATGGACTTACAAAGGGAAGTTGACAGAATGAGCTTGCCTAGCACGTTTCCCATTTGTTTAACAGTAGCTTGAATAGCACTGGACTAACAAGCTGCAACCACTGACACACCTCCTGCACTGAGGTGAAAGCACAGGGGGATAAAAGTCTGAAAGAAGGTGCAGCTGCTGTAATCCCTAGAGCAGGCTCTATCATTACATTATCATTAGGCTTTCATTTAGCAGTAAGGATACAGTCATGTTCTTACCAAAAGACCCAAACTTTATATATGGCATAAAAATTCTAAAGCAGTTTCAGCACTGTGAGCTGAGGGCCAACAATCTTAGTTTTTCTCAGTTCCACGTTGAAAGTCATCTTTGCACACAACACATTCTCAGGGCGAACAACAAAATCCTTTACACCTGCTCAGAACCAAATTGACATGGATCTTTTCCTAGAGGGCATGAAACTGTGATGCTAGAAAAAAGTTCTGTTTTCTTGTCCCTCTTACAAAACCACACCTAGGCAACATGCAACACCTAGTCCTGCAAAGTAGAGCAAGGAAAAACAAGTTACATAACCACTGACAAGTTCTAAAGTGGTAGTTTAGTTTGGACTGAGGAAACATGCTAAGTGCCAATTCATAGCCTTTCCATGGAGGCAGCCATCCATTAGGTACATAGCTGAAGTTTAAAATATATCAACAGCCTCATAACCATGAGCACCGAAGCACTGTGCTATTATTAAAAAAAAAAAAAAAAAAAAAAAAGCAAAGAAAAAGCAAAGTGCTGTAAAATCAGTACAAGATTTTCAGTTCTTAGTTTCAGTTCCCGAAAGACAAGTGTTCACAAGCAAGCTGAAGCACATTAAGCAAACTTTAAAAAGCACAATTCATTTTGTGATAGAATTAAAAGTACAGCATAGAGTACTCCTCTTGTCTCTTCAGAGTTTTACAGTGACACAATGAAAGTTCAGCAGATCTTAAAAACATCCTTAATGTAGGCAAAAAATCTGGAAATCAAGTTGTTTCCTTGCAGTGCCACAGCCTCTAGATTTTGCTGTGTAACCAACCATCAGGTTCTACTGTCAAAGCACAACTCAAAAGGTAGTTTTTCTAATTATCCACTTGTAGAAACTCTTGTGTCTAATAATGCTTTAATTTCACCTAAATGATTCGGTAGGTAACATAATATTAAAGCACTATTAAGGCCTGCATATTAATTTTCAATTAACTCATCCAATCTGTACAGCTTCAGTTATTTCAGTCACTCTCCTGACACAGATAAATTCAAGAGGCAATTACCTAGTGAAATATCATAACATAAACATGGTATTGTTGATGTACAAGAGGGAACAGTTTGCTCCCTGTTCACTGGTTCTGGAATAACAGTGGGAATTAAAGCTGTGGCTATCAGTAAAGTGGATCAGGTTTCAAATACACAGAGTTCTTGTTTCTCCCCCCCCCCCCCCCCCCCCCCCCCCCCTCACAAAAAAAACCAACAACACAAAAAACAACAAAAAAAAAACCACCAAAAAAAAAAAAAAAAACCAAAACAAACACAACCACACAATCACTTTCCCCAAATCCAGGAATATTTCTATAGTTCACAGACATCTTACTAGGCAAGTTTCTCTCTTTGCCCCCATGCCTTACAAATCATCTCTCTGTTACAGACATGTCAGAAACAAGTAACATTGGGCAGGAAAGTTTTTTGATGTCTCCTTCCTTCAACAAAACTTATTACCCAGCTTTTATTAAGCAGTTCAAATAAACACCTTAAAGTTCAGACAGGGATAATAGAATGATCTTAGTCCAGTGAGAAATAATAGTTCTTCACATGCCTTCCCCAAAATAAAACCCTGCACTCAAGTTCACAGGGCTAATTCAGACACTGAGGTACATGAAGAGGTCTCCAGTCCTACCTACTCAAAGCACACTTAGTGGTGAGAGCTGAACTAGCTGCTCAGGGCTCTATCCAAGCATTTTTAAGCAGTTGCCTAAGTAAACATTTCATCTCCCACATCACTCACATACATTCTTCATGGTTTCTTAATATTCTTCATTATGTCTTAGATTTTTTTTTTCTACTTTATTTCCTACAATACAGACTTTTAACACTGACTCACTGCAATTTCAGCCAGAATCAATGTTCCCAGAACCAATTGTAATTGTAAAAGTATAAAATATATATTAACTCGGAAAAAAACCAATCTACTAGTCAACAACACACTTCAAAATAATAAGGTACTTGTAGAAATAACAGCCAGTTTATGGTCCTGTGAAATAAAACACTTGGCTGACTAAGACTGGATGAGACTGCAGCACAAACACCCATCAGCACAAAGGATTCAAACTGAAAGCCTTGGTTTGGGAACATCAAATTTTAATAAATTCCAAGTATTTATTTGGCTCTGGCCTGATATTTTAAGCCTTTTAGTTGAAACCTGTGCCTACACCCAGTAACATGTTCACTTCTATCTGTCTGGAATGCTTCCAGAAGGGTTTCAGAATGGCTGAAGCTGTGACCAGCAGTTGGGTTTAGGATGGCTCCTATGATCACCACTCAGGATGCTTTAAAGAAAAGCAATCAGTTATTAAACAATGAAATCATGGGAGAAATTAAATTCTTCAGATCTCAAAGGTGTGTGTTATATATGCACACACACACACACACACACACCTTTCAATATCAGTATTTCTTATAGACACTTAAGAGGATTTGAATCAAACTGACTATACCCTCCAACATTTTAATATATAAAGTTTGCCCACCTTAAATTGTAAGGGATATCCAGCATGTTTTTTTCCTCCATACTAGTACACTAAAAAAAAATAAACAAGCCAAAGCCATTGTGCCATATGCTCCTTTAGATACGTGTGGGTGGAGAGAGGGAAAATCAGACTGTGCCAACTGGAAAAGGCCAGCACCAGCTGGGAGAGAAGCATTACTCTCAAGCTGCTATGGGAGCAAGACCAAAGTAACACAGTCAACAGAATTAAAGAGAAAAGTTAACCTCCATTTTCTTTCAAGACATTCAAGGAGTCTGTTTGGCTTTTGCTTTTTAAGTATTTAGAGCAAATTTAGAACTTTTTATAAATATATATTTTGCAGAACATACTTATCTTCTACACACCACTAACAGACTTTGTTTAGAAATACTGCAACAAAACTATGCACTTCATAAATAAACTATTGCTTTTTTTTCTCCACAAATAAAAAGCAACATTCAAGTGTCACCTGTTTTGTCTTTCAATATTTTGTAGCTCCCTGTGGTCCCTTTTCAGGTGTTTGGTCAAGGATGTAAAGTATTCCTTCAACAAATTCTGGAAGGGCTGTTGTTTCTCTGGGCTAATTATCTCACTAGGAGGAAAGCTCAAGTTAAACTTCTCTGCAACAGTTTTTACTCTCCTTGGTACCAAGCCAGCAATGTCATCTCCACAGTGCCGACAGAAGCTGATAACCACAGACACGTGCGTGTGGGATTCTCGGTCAGCATTAATAATATTTTTAAGCTGCTCATAGATTAAAGACAGACCTTCCTTGTCAGTAAAAATCCCAACTATTGTCAATTCTGCAATGAAACGCAAATCAGTCCTTAACTTGGTGATGTTGGGAGTCTTCTCTTCTTTCCTTGCTTCAAAGTGTTTTTTCCAGGCCTGAAGTAAGGAAGGAGCGAAGTCAGCGTAGCGCTGGTGAAAGAGGGAGCACAAGTGCACAGCACAGTTCACATCCGAGATCTTCAGTTTGGCTTCCACAATAGAAGCTACAGCTTCTGCAATGTATTTGCTTAAATTCAGGCTGTTAAAGTCATGAGACAAGGAGTCCCTTTGTTGCTCTGTAATGGTTTTTAGCTTCTTCACAAAAGCAGTGTTCTTCTTCAGACTGGAATCCAGCCTGCTGAAGAAGTTCTCCTCGGGGCGACTGTCCGGCGCGTTCTGGTTTTTGCTGCGAAGCTCCTTCCTCGCCTGGTGCCGCTCCCAAGCCTCCTGGTGGAGCTGATGGGCTTCCTCCTTTTCTCTAGGGGAAATCAAAATTAGTCAGCTTTCATTACAGAACCTTCTTTTCAGGTTAACAGTCCAAAGGAGAGTCATAGTTGGAAACCCTCCAGCAGTTCTAAACATAATTTCCCCATTTAAGAAGTTAATGTTAGAAAGCTAAAGCATATGCTTCAGAAACTCCATTTCATTTCTTTTTTGCAGCAAAATGCAAGTTCCACTTGTTACAAAATGAATCTTCGCAATTATTTCTATGAACATATTAATCCCAACAATATAAACATAAAACCCCATTTACTCCAGATGGAGATCAAGTTCTTAGAGAAGAAGAAGAGCCTTTCAACAAGTTACTGCATTACACAACTAAGGAAAGCTTTTCTTCCCGGACTACTGAAACTGCACAGAAAATGTTAAGTAGGTGAAATTCATTTGCCCCAGCTAGAATTTGGCTGTGACATGGTCTCAGTCTTATAAGTTGGCATATTTCAAACACAATGTCCAGAATCTTGGCTTTATTGGCCTAAAGACGTTCTCTTCAACACTACAGTGCCTTTTGATAACAGACTAAGAAACACTGCCTTGGCAATGTCACATATTGAACTGCCAGGTTATATTCTGCACTTGCCATCCAGGTATCAATTGTCTATGATTGATTAAAAGAAATTGTAGCCATCCCTCCTGAGAGATTTGCTCCTTTTGAGGTCTGTAGACCTGTTAGAATCTGCATCCAACTTTATGATGCTAACACTTCTCCATCTTAAAAGAAGTTGTGCTTCTTTCAAGCATAATTGTGCATTACGTTGTCATCACATGGAGAACACAATCCAAACCCCATATTGGGAGACTAAAATAACAGAGGTTAGAAGTAAAAACTCAAAGCTATGTAGAAGTGAAAGTATACTCAACTAGCCATGTAAAATGTATAACTCTACCTGAAATAAGTAACTCCAACAGCAAAGTTTCTATAATTCTGCCCACAATCCCAATAGCAGGACTACACCTTTTGGTACAATTAAACCATTAAAATACCACTTACTTCAGCTGAGCAGCTGCTTCTTCTTGTTTCTTTTTCTCTTCCTCCTCTTGTTTCTTTTTCTCCTCTTCTTC
>JAOEGS010021261.1:0-34773 GCA_025447755.1 Corythornis vintsioides | reverse complement strand
CCGGTACCCCCGGCCCGCTACCTGCAGCCGGTGCGGACATGGGCCCGGCCTCCCGGGGAGCGCCGACTCCTCTGCCCGCCGCGGCCCCCTCCCCGGCACGCGAGGCCCCCTCGCTCTTCTCCCCTCAGAACGCCCGCCGCGCTCCCTGAGGGAGCGCCCGCCGCGCCGCCTGTCCGGCGGCACCGCCCCGACCGAGATCGCGACGGCCGCCTCGCGACGCCCAACCGCGACGGAAAGAGCGGCGTAAACTAACCGAGCCGTCGTCGCGGCTCCGAACGGCTCGGCGAGCCGTGCTTCCCGACGGGCGGGGGTCAGGCAGCGCGGAGGACAGTCCCAGGCGGGGTCCTGACGGCGGGCGGCCCTGCTCGGGTTACCGGGAGGCTGCGGAGGCGGAAGTGGCGGCGGGAGGGGGCGGGGCCGCGGCGGGAGAGGGGTGCGCGATCGGGCCGGGGGCTGCGGCCGTCAGAGCGGCGGGGGGTGGAAAGGGCTCCAAGTGACCCTGCCCTGGTGGCCCCAGCGCACGGCTGGCCTTGTCGCCTCCGCGTGACGTCACTGCCGTGCCGTGTGTTTGGCCGTGAGGCGTCACGGCGCGTCACGGCAGTGGTCGTGTCAGGGGTGGCCTTTCTGCCCTCGGAAGCTTTAGTGGGCACCCGGCACTGCCTGATCTGATCAGGTGGCACCGTGCTAAAGTGCTTGTAAGAGCACTGGCACAGTGCCTGGTGATTACATAATTGCTGATTTAATCGCAGGAGGGTTTGGGTTGGAAGGGAACTCGAAAGGTCGTCACCAGAACCCTGCAGGGAGCGGGGGCATCTGCAACTGGAGCAGGTTGCTCAGAGCCCCGGCCAACCTCACCTGGGATGGTTTCAGGGACATTGACCACCTCTCTGGGCAACCTGGGCCAGGGTCTCAGCACCTTCCTTAGGTCTAAATCTCCCCTCCTTCAGTTTAAAACCATCACCCCCTTTTCTGTCCCAATAGGACCTGCTAAAAAGTCTGTCCCCATCTTTCCTAGAGGCCACCTTCAAGTGCTGAAAGGCCATAAAAAGATCTCAGAGCCTTCTCCAGGCTGAAAAACCTCCTCTCAGCCTGTCCTCACAGCAGAGGGGCTCCAGCTTTCTGATCATTTTTGTGGCCTCCTCTGGACCTGCTCCAACAGGTCTTTCCTTGTATGAAGACCCAGCACTGCAGGGAGGGTCTCGTCACAGTAGAGGAGAAGAATCACCTCCCTTGAGCTGCTGGCCATGCTGGTTTTTGATGATACTAAATCTGTTATCTCTGCTTTGTCCTCCTGTCCTGTTACTATTCTTGTCTGGACCCCACTAGCCATTTTACAATGGTAAATTTAGGTACAAAACTTCCCAATTTATTTGAAACACAATTCACGTCTGGTCACGGTGTCAGCTGTTGGGGAACCCTAAAGACACCCAAGCTGGAAAAAGCTGCCAAAATCCAGAATTTCAGAGTGTGAATCTGATAATGATTTTATATTTAGGCTCTAGAATCTGACAGAAGCTTTTTTTCTTGGGTGTGGGGAAATGTTCCCACCCCTCTAGCCTTAGAATGAGCACACACAAACATTTGGCCGTGGCAGCAGGCACAGGCCTGGGTGTGCATAATGAGATTATTCAGCTGTTAAAGCCACCTTTTATTCAGAGGCAAGAGTCAGCCCAAACATAAGACTCTGTTTACTGATGTGGAGTTTTAGGAGTTCTCTGCCAACTGCTATGGGACTAGACTGGTTTTATTGGTTTTTTTTCTCCTCCCTCTGGTTTAACTTCATTGCTCATTTTGCAGACACATCTAAAAAACTCTTTGAAAAAGTCTGAAAGGACGAAGTCATGCTTGTTACTGACACAGCTCACTCAAGTGTCCCTCCTACACAAAGATTTCCTTCACTTGCCAAAATATCTTGAATTCTCAGGTTGATTAAACGGATTCACTGGAGCAGAGACCAACTAAGCATGTGCTAGATGGAGGAAAAGAACAAGCTAAACGGGAAGGGTAACTCCATCTTCATATTGGTGCTTTCTTTTCCAGAGGCACCAATCCTGCAGCCTGTCAGTGGATGCCTCTGAATTACTCTTTTTTGGGGGTTGAAAAGGCAGACTCAGAATTATATTAGGTTTCAGTACCAGTTTCAATGGCATTACATCAAGAAATGTTGGCTTTTCTTTTGAAGCATATCACAGCCTTTTCTGACATCAATAAAGTGCACTATCACCACAGTTTTGAAAGGAAACAAAAGTTCCTTCTGTTTCTCTAGCACATTCCCACACAGCTACAACCAAGTTCAAACTGCCTTCTGTAAAAACCCAGCAAATCTTGTTTCCCTCTGTCTGGTGGCTTGGAAAGCTTTTCCTTGTGAAGTACCTATTTCACTTTGTGTCCATGCTGATCACATTTTCCCACTAGCTTCCCAGAAAGAAAACCAGGTAGATCTCAATTCCTGAGTCACAGAATGTTTTTCATTTGTTGTTGGTCTTAATTACTGAAGCTCATCTTCCCAACGTTTTCAATCTGTTTCCTCAATTACTGGCACCAAACATGCACACAGTATTCAGAGGAATCACTGCTGTGCCAAATCCTGGCCTAATGTAGGTGTGCTCAGTATTTCCTTGTGGCCACATCCAAAAAACTGTCATTTTTGCCAAGGGAGCCAATATTCACATAACTTTTTTAGAGCCATCTGTTTTATTAGCATCATGTTTGGAGATTATTTATAGCCACTGTTTCCTAGAAAGCTGCTGCATTTTAGTGCCTGTAACTCTTTCAAGGTGTACAGGCTTGTGTTCTGTTAATATAAATCATATTTGGTTACTTTCAGTTCTTCACAGATCCAAGACAACCTCTCTCACCACAAACCTCCAGCTGACAGACTTTGTCAGGGGTTTACTTTGTGGGCAGTTTTCTCAGGTGGCTACAACTACTGGAGTGGCAAGGATGAGAATCCCTTTAGCAACACTCCCAGCTGATTTTATTTCTTCTATTGAAAATATTGCTACTTTAGATCCACCAGGTAGTCAGCCACATACAATTTAGTACACACAACCTTGATTTAAAAACATATCTACTTTTCTTAGCCAGAACACCAGGTAGTACCGAATGAGTCTCACATAGGAGTCTTCTGTAGCCACAAGTCAGGCCAGAAGAGTCCCCATTGCAGAGCCAGAGCATATGGTCTTGGCAACTGTGTTTCTGCTGGCACAGGTATCACTTTCTCACATTTAGACACAAACCAAAGTCAACAAAAACTTTTGTTGACCTAGATATAGTTGCAGCAAGGCTTTTGCCATGTGAAATCATGTCCTGCACAAGATGGTTATGCTGGCAAAAGTCTGCAAAATGCTTTAAATCTTTATTAACTGAATTCTGAATCACAGAAAAAAACCAGCAAGTTGACAAGATGTGTATCACATAAACCCATGCTTAGACCTGATTAAACTGTTCAGTGAACCTGTATAAACAAATATGCCATTACTGTTCCAAGATCCACATTGTGTGAATGAACTGTATCATTCAGTCCTTTTTAACTTTGGAATATTTTGAATGTTCAGATTAATTCCTACCAGTGCTAATCAGGAAATACTCAACAAACTCTTGCTGCTTTAAAGCAAAACCACATTGTTATCTGCTCTTTGACTGATATTTGCTTAAGAACTGTGGAAAAGTATTTCATCATTGTGTGATCTGCCCGCAACATTTGTCTTTGTCCCCAAGCATAAAATGAAAATATTGAACTATGCCCAACTGCTTCTGCCTCTCTAATATCAACTCCACAAAATCATGTAAAGTTGCAGTGTTATTTTCAAGGGTCATTTGTTCTAATATATATAGAAAAAAATCAATATTCACATCCAGATTTACATTTTACTCTTGGCCACCTGTCAGCCATTCCATAGCTGTATCCTTTTACCTTCTTTGCTGCATTAATAAGTCATTCACTTTTCTCACAAACTGGCTTTTATAAATATGTATAAAACCACCTATACAGGCCCCAAGGAACACGAGCTGCCCCTCTACAAGAACTGTGAATATCATTAAATCTTTGGCTAATACCGGTGTCATGATTCACTTCCAAAACACAGTTCCACCTGTTCCCAAAGCATATAACCAAAAACTAGACCTTGATTTACCTGTTGTGAACCCAGTGATGGAGACTCCCTTTTTACATGGAGTTGCATGGAAAAGACAAGGGTTGATGGGTACGAGTTACTCACAGATTCACAGATATTACTCCTTCAGAGATTCTGATTAGACACAAGAAGAAAATGTTTTCACAAGAAGAGGAGTAGGAATAATCTCCCCAGGGATGTGGTGGAATCAACACTGGACACTTCTAAGATTCACCTGGACATAGTGTGGAGCCATCCTGACCAGACTCTGCTTTTGCCAAGAATGGTTGGACTAGATGATGCTTGAGGTCCCTTCCAGCCTGGTACGCTGTGATTCTCTGGTTACTCCTGCCTTTTTTGAGGAGGTTTTCCAGAGCTGATGAGGCTAGTAGGTCTTTTCCCAGTCTAACCGCAATCCACCAAACCATAAACACAAGACGAAGCTTTGAAAAGTTTCAGGAGACCCATTGATTGGAAAATCAGGCGCCTTTTAATAGAGACCACCGAGACTCTGGAATATCCTTCTGAAATGTGCGAAAGGATGAGAGAAAGCGCCTTGGGCTCAGCGTGAAGGGAGAGAAAGCGCCTTGGGTTCAGCGTCAAGGGACAGACACACGGCCAAGCGCGTGCGGAATCCCGGCCCGCCAAGGCCCCTCAGCGCTCGGCTCGGGGCGGGAAGCGGCGGCTCCTCCCCTGCCGGGGGCGGTGGCGGCGGCGGGGCCGGCTGTTGGCGGGGGGGCAGCGCGGCGGCCATGGCGGCGGCGGCGGGGAGCGCGGTTCGCTGCGGGCTGTGGCGGGGCGGCCTGCGGCGCTGGTACCGCACCGAGCGGGGCGTCTACGGCTACAAGCCGCGTAAGGCGGAGAGCGGGAGAGCGGCGGAGCTGCGCGGCGCCGGGGCGAGCGGCAAAGCAGGTCGGACAATCCCCCCATCCCGGCCCCTGCCCGCACCCCTTCCTACCCGGGGCTGCGCTGGGCTGAGGTGAGGGCGGCGGGGGCTGCTCCGGGGGCGGGAGACAGGTCGGGTCCCTCCGCGGTATCCGGCTCCGCTCGGCAGCCCCGCTCTCTCCTCAGGGAGGCGACGGCCCCACAAACGCTGAGGGGCCCAAAGTCCGAGGGCATCCGAGCGTCGATCTGAGGGGTAGAAGTACCCGGCCGTGCGCCTGCGGTTTTCTTTGCTATAGCTGTGCTTGAACGGGCAGAGCACAGATCACTCCTGTGGCAATGATGCTTTCAGCTCAGTTTTATAATGCAGAAAGATAGTTTCAAGCAGAAAACTCTGGGGTAGGAGTGTTGTCCTGTGTTGGCACCTCAGAAGAAGGAATTCAGCCTGTTGCACAGAAGCAGAGGTGAAACTGGTTTGTTAGCTCCCAGACACTAAGTCCCGTTATTAAGTAGCCTCCTTGTTAAGCAAGAAAATAGTTAATGCGTTTTAACTTTACATTGGACAAGCAATGAGCCATGAGCTGGCAGTGTTGTCTCTGGCCAAGAAGTCCAAGGGTATCCTGGGATGCAGTAAGAAGAGTGACCAGCAGGTCGAGGAAGGTTTTCTCTCTCTGTCTTAGTGAGGGCACATCTGGAATACTGTGACCTGTTCTGGGCTCCCCAGTTCAAGAGGGACAAGAAACTACTGGAAGAGAGTCCAGTGGAGGCTGCAAAGATGCTGAGGGGGCTGGAGCATCTCAGGAAAAGCTGAGAGACCTGGGACTGTTTAACCTGGAGAAGAAAATAGCTTTTAAATGACTATCTTGCTGAGAGTGTTGTGGGACATGTTAGTGTTATGTTCTGTTGTAGAATCAGTTAAAGGTCTGTTTTGATTGGGCTGAAATCTGAAATGCCAGAGAGACAATTACCAGCTTATACCAGGGGGATCTGTTTCTTCAAGCTCCAGACATTTTCTTTCTATAATTACTTAAAATAAAGAAACAGTCTCAGAAATTGCATTGTTTTGGAAAATGAAAGTCTTCAGATCTAACTACTGTCTGCACTGCATCTTTGTCAGAGCGAAACAAACCAAACCAACAAACCCCACGTTAGAAATTTATTATAAACTGGTTAATATGTTTTGTAGCAGATTTCTGCTTCAGGGTATTTGACTGGTTTACAGTTTATCGACCCGGTCTGTGGCGTGTGCTCAGTGACAGTCATGTTCTGTGCATGACCTTCTAGCTGGTCAGACTTTGCCTGTGTTGATAACTTTGTTGGCCTCGATGTGAACTGCCTGCAGCAGTGTGTTGCTGCTGTCTGTTGAAAAACATGTTCAAATATTTGAATTTTTAGTTATGTGTAGCTCAGCTTGTGCATGTGCCTTTGTTCTGCAGGCACAGGTGGTTTTTGGAGTTGTAGCACCTTAATTATAGAATCATGGAATGCTTTAGGTTGGAAGGGACCTCTAACAGGCTTCTAGTCCAACCCCCCTCCAATAAGCAGGGACATCTGCAACTAGGTCAGGCTGCTCAGAGCCTCATCCAGCCTGGCCTTGAATGTCTCCAGAGATGGGGCCTCCTCCACCACCTCTCTGGGCAGCCCATTCCAGTGATCTATCACCCTCAGATTAAAGAACTTTTCCTAATGTCTAATCTAAGTCTACCTTTTTCCAGCTTAAAGCCATTGTCCCTTGTCCTGTCACTACCTACCCTTGTGAACAGCCCCTTCCCAGCTTTCTTATAGGCCCCCTTCAGGCACTGGAAGGTCTCTATAATGTGCCCCTGGGGTCTCCTTCAGGCTGAACAACCCCAACTCCCTCAGCCTGTCCTCTTAGGAGAGCTGCTCCAGCCCTCTGAGCATTTTTGTGACTCTCCTCTGGACCCACTCCAACAGGTCCATGGCCCTCCTGTGCTGAGGGCTCCAGAGCTGGAACAGTACTCCCTCCAGGTGAGGTCTCACCAGGACAGAGTAGAAACCTGCTGGCCACGTTTTTGATGCATTATTGATAATGTTCAGACCTTATCTTCCTGTCCTTCCAGCAAGGAGCAGGGAACCACAAGTGGTGTGATTTGAGTGGGCTGAGGAATTAAAATTTTGCCCACTGGCACTGTGCCACTCTCGAGTTGAACATACCTGTTGTAATGAGATTTGAAGCAAAATGGAACAGCTTTGCATGTATTTCTGGGAGCCTCACTGTGAGGGGATCCATTGGGCAAATCTGGAGTGTACTAGGTTGAAAATGTGACGAGTGAGAATTTTTAGGAGTTTGATGGTGTTTTGGGTGGATGTGGTGAAAGCAACTGCTAGAAAAATGATCTTTCCAGCCAGAGGAGTGATGTTTATAAATGGACAGAACATTCCTGTGTTGATGCTGTAAGTGGATTAAATATGAGTACGTGCAATAATATTCTGTTTTCTTTTTGCTTGTAGTTGACCATGCTCTTGCTCGTCTAATAACTGCATATGCTGAACATGGCCACAAAGCAGCCAAAATAAACCCACTGTTTGCTGGCCAAGCTGTTATGAACGTGGTACCTGAAATCCAGGAGTTGGCTGAAGTTCTTCAGGGGCCTCTCATTACTACAGGTAAGTCTGCAGCCTTATCACAGCAAACTGTCTTCATGAGAGGCTCTGTCTGCTGGGTAAGAGCCAAATCTTGAGCAGCATTTCAATCAGCAATGAAATGTTGGACAGAAAGTTGTTAACTTCAGCCTGCTTCTATGCTTGTTGCAGAAAGCATTATATAGTGAGTGACCACCTTCTAGCATCTTTGGAAATCATTATTTTTATTTGTTCTTACAACTGCTGAGCTTCCACATTTTCTTGTGTTGCTGTAACATTCTATGATTTACCATAATACTTCATACTGTATTAAAGCTGCCAGCAAACACTGGGCCAGAAGTCATGACTTGGCTTTTCTTGGCTCTCTTGGACACTTGCTGTGTCCTTAAACAAGGGAGGGTCTTTCTCTGTGCTTTCTTTTCACCATCTGCAAAACAGGTGTTTATTTGCTTGTGATGCAGCTGGGATCAGAGCTCCTCTCTGTGAGCCAGAAGATGCCAAGTGCTGTACTGAGTCCAAACAACAGTGGCTTTGTCTAAGTCATGGTAAAATCTTTCAGAAAGGCATTTTGAGCACCTTACAAATAAGCATGAAACTTCAGTAACACTGAAGTGTGCTTGTAAAAATTGTTCTTTTGTCTTTAAATGAAGGAAAAGAAGACAAAACAGGAATTTGTACTCTCAAAATGTTACTGGAATTGCAACAGTTTAGGTCTTGGTGCTTCCACCTCCTCTGCCAAAATGGTTAATAACACTTATTTCCCCCCAGGGCTTCTGAACATGGGTAAAGAAGAGGCTTCTCTGGAGGATGTGTTGGCTTACCTTGACCACATTTACTGTGGGCACATTTCCATAGAAACAAGCCAGCTTCCGACTCTGGAGGAGAGGGAATGGTTTGCTAAAAGGTTTGAAGAGCTAAAACAAGAAGCATTTACACCTGAAGAGAAAAAGCACCTGTGCAAACTGATGTTGGAGTCACAGGTACCTTGTGCACTGCTGTTGGATTGTAATACAATCATGGATCTGTCAGGAATCCTTCACTCCTCCAGATACTAGCTATGCAGAAAGAGAGCAGTCACTATCCTGAAAAGCCTTGACAGTGTGCAAGAGGAAGAAATACAAGGTTTTGCCTGAAAAAGTGCAATACACAAATGCAGGAATCTCACTGGAGGTTGTTGCTGAATTTACTTAGCAGCCATTACTGAAACAAGCTGTGATACCTTTTGATTTGCACTGATTGCTTGGGAAATGATTTCTAGGAAAATATGCCCAGCCAGTTCCAAACTCAAAAGAACTAAATGGTGCTTAACTAGAAGGTGCTCAGCAGTTGGCTCAGATCTTTGGCTGTGGCTCAGTCTTCCCTTCTCAGTTACAGGCTTCGTTTATTTTCAGCCTTCAGTCACAAACAACTACAGATGCTTCC
Organism: Corythornis vintsioides; assembly: GCA_025447755.1. Classification (NCBI taxonomy): domain Eukaryota; kingdom Metazoa; phylum Chordata; class Aves; order Coraciiformes; family Alcedinidae; genus Corythornis; species Corythornis vintsioides. Next base: position 25,750 of record JAOEGS010021261.1, on the reverse strand, counting down.
AGTGCTTCCAAGACTTTGCCACTTGGGAGAGCTGTCTAGGATTAGATGAATGGAGTGAAGTGAGAGGAGTGAAAGGAAAATGAAGTAAATACAAATCAGTTTAGTTTTCTCTCTTGAGCATTATTCTCCCAATTTATTTAAGGACTGTGTCAAATAGTAATCAAAATGAAATTATGAAAGTGCTTAGCATTTTGCATCTCAGGATAGGTAAGGTGAGCAATGTAAAAGAACACCATTTATTAATTTCCACCTAAACCAGGTAAATTATCAAGGAATTTGTAAATTTGCTGTTCTGTTTCTTCATGCATCTCCTTCCACATTAGGCAGAGTTTTGGTCCTCCTGTTTAAGAGGAGATAAGAACTGATTTCTTGTCATCATCATAGCTTCTGGACTTGGACTGTGTGGGTGGAGAATGAGCTGAGACTTTCAAGGGGCATGCCTAGGTTTCTGTGCCTTAAAGGTACAAACAGAACTGATATTTCAATTTTATAAACAGCAGAGTGCTGCTTAAAATTTCCTAATAGTGAAGTTCTGTTTTTCACAGGAGTTTGATCACTTCCTAGCCACCAAGTTTGCCACGGTGAAGCGCTATGGTGGTGAAGGAGCAGAGAGTATGATGGGTTTCTTCCATGAGTTGTTCAAGATGTGTGCCTACAGTGGGGTGACAGATATCATTCTTGGAATGCCTCATCGTGGAAGACTTAATCTTCTCACGGGTTTACTGCAGCTTCCACCCGAGGTAAGAGATTTGTAACCTCTGTGGCAGGTTTGTTGGCAGTAAAATAAAACCCCCAAAGTTTGTCGTGTGGCAAATGGTGGAGCAGTAAGAAAGTTACTTCATAGAATCACAGAATAATCATAGTTGGAAAGGACCTCCTAGATCACTGAGTCCATCCATGCCTTTGAGAACAAAAAACAACTGAATACCTGACCATTAGAAGAAAAAAGAAAGAAAATAAAACAAAAACCAGGAAAAAAAAGCAAACCAACAACAAAACCAAACCACCAACAAAACACACACTAAACACAATCCCCTACATTCTTGAATGAATTCTTCTGTGAGGATGTTTTCCCCTCCTTACAGCACTTCAGCCCAATGTCTGCAGGAGCCTGTTCAGAGAACTCTGATGAGGGATTTTATGCACTGTTGTCAGAAGCACCCTTGCAGTTCCCTGAGTAGGAGAAAACCCAGCTCTGTCAGTGGTTTTATTGCAGTGTGTCAGTGAATTGGAAGGAGGTTTTAACCAGCTTTGTTTCCATGCAGCTCATGTTCCGTAAGATGCGTGGCTTGAGTGAGTTTCCAGAGAATTCAGCAGCCATTGGGGATGTTCTCTCCCACCTGACATCTTCTGTGGATCTGGACTTCGGGTCCCACAGGCCCGTGCACATCACCTTGCTGCCCAACCCCTCACACCTAGAAGCAATCAATCCAGTGGCTGTGGGCAAGACACGAGGGAGGCAGCAGACTCTGCTGGATGGGGATTACTCCCCAGACAGCTCTGCACAGCCTGGGGACAGAGTTATTTGCCTGCAGGTATTGTGCTCACAGTTGGTAACTGATCTTTGTAAGACTTGCTGGACTAGCATGTGAACAGAGGTGGTGTGTGGAGAAATACCAAACAAGACTGAGCTAATGCAGAACAGCAACAAGTGAGACCCTCTGGAGAAAGAGGAGGGCAAGGAAGATTTCCAGGTGGCATACATGACAAATGTGAACAATTCCACTTCCAAGATTTCTGATAAACTGATTCTGATCCATTTATTTGAGTACTCTGCACTGAGAGCCATGTGTGCCTTTCTCACAGACTTCTCTTGCATTCAAACCACCACTGTTAGTTTTCTTTTAAATTAAATGGGTGTGGAGAAGGGTTATCAACAAGGTTGCAAAATATACAGGAGGATTTAGAGTTTAGCCATTTTATCATGGTGCTGTTGAAGAGTCTGCTGGAACTGGTTTTTATTCCATGAACTGTCTTCTATGAGGGTTCCTTGATAAATGTTTTTTCTTGCACTGTATCCAACTTGGAAGCACAACTGAGGCAGTCTCTTAAGCATTTTTAAAGCCAGGAGTAAAGTTGAGTTGGGGTGGAACTGTTCTCCTGTGAAGTATAATAGACATGAAGAAAGTTATAGGCAGGAATGTATTTCAGTTAAAAAAAGTTTTGCCTCAAAGTATGTAGCTACTGAGGAAAAAGCAGAAATGAGAATATGAAATACTGAGAAAACTGGAGGCAAGTTGCATGCCCCACAGCCTTTTTTTTTTTTTCTCTCTCTTTGTTTCTTGGTTTTGTTTTTGTTTTGTTTTTTTTTTTTCTGTAATAAAAAAAGGTGTGGTTTTGATTTTGCTGCTCCTTCAGTGTTTTGTAATGAGACTTTTCCATATTCTTCCCCACTGTAGGTCCATGGTGATGCTGCTTTCTCTGGGCAAGGGATTGTTCCTGAAACACTGACCCTCTCTAATCTGCCACATTACAGAGTTGGTGGGAGCATCCACTTGATTGTTAACAACCAGCTGGGCTACACCACTCCTCCAGAGAGAGGAAGATCATCTCTGTACTGCAGTGATATTGGTATGGAGGCTTGATTAAGAGGGAAGGTTGCTGGTCATGTCAAAAAGGGGTTTTAACTCCAGTGTGACTTTTTGCTATACAAGTGCCTGTCAACTCTAGGGAGTTAGATTAAGTTATCTCAATTTTCATGATGGAGCAGAAATTAAAAGTATTCCTGATTATTTCCACCTATTAGCAAAAATTCAGATGCTAAATCCTGTATCTGCTTTATGGCAAAGACTAAATGTCAAAGGAAAATCTTGTCATGTTTTTACAGGATGTTACACAATATTTGCAAGATTGCTCTGAAGTCTTTATAATTAATTTAATTTCAGCTGTGTCTTTGATGCAAGGACTGCATAATAGATTGAATTTAAATAGATCTTGTTCAATTTAATGAAAATAATTCCAGTGTACCTTCTGAGCAAGATTTATCAGATAGATACTCCTTAATTTTTCTCTTTTGTCTTTTGTCAGATTGAAAGATGAGACTCATGCTATTTCTAAGCTTAAACTAGAAGTCTTTTGTTTTAGACTGGTATTTCTTAGTGATAAACAGATGTATTATAATCAACAAGATCAAAAACATAGTAGGTAGTTAGTTCCCTTGTTTGTGTCTCCTCTAATCAAGAATATACTAAGATACGTTTTTAAGACTTAACATGAAGTGTTTGCATTTGTCCTATGGTTTCATCAAACCAAACAAGTAGATTCAGTAAATCTGATAGGGTAGATAGCATGTGTTACTATTACTTTTTTTTTTTTTCCCCTGGACTGTTTTTGTGTTATGTGAGGGTTTTTTTTGGGGGAATTGACCATTTGAGCTTCAGGATTTTGCTAAGGAGAGAACAGTGATGTGGGTCAGGAGTGTCTGAAGTATCTAAATTTCCCAGAATTTGGGCAGATAAAGTGCTGCTGCTGGGAAGATTTGCAGCCAAGTTGTCATAGAGGAGAGGGCATTAAAGGCACTTGAATTCTACAGTGTTCTCTTTAAAGAAGAGACCTTTCTGCCTGGAGGAGCAGTGGGTAGAATGACTACTAACAAAGGAGAAGATTGTTTGTGACCTGTATGAACTTGTACAAGTGATAGATTAGGATAAGAAGGAATCAAAACTCAGTTTTTGCTTGAAAGAGAAGCAATCAAATAGCTCTCTCCTGTTCCCTGCAGATTTCCATCCAGATTAAGAAGCTGCAGGAACTGTCCATAGAGAGTCCCCCAGGAATTTAGTGCTGGTGAGCAGTTGTGCTCTGCCTGTGACAACGGAACAGGTTGGGCTGATGCCAATTCCCTGGGGGAAGTCTCCTGCTCCTTACCCCTCATCACCAAGAGTAGCGTCTGTAGCTCTGTTTGTGGCGTACACTTCACACGAGTTGTGTGTAGTTTCCATCAGTGTGCCAGCTGTAGTGGGAAGCTGTGCTGAGAGCTGTTTTGGACCCTGGGCAGGTAAAATCGTCGGCTGTGCGGTCATCCACGTGAACGGGGACGATCCCGAGGAAGTCGTCCGTGCCACGCGGCTGGCCGTGGAGTACCAGCGCCAGTTCCGCCGCGACGCCATCGTCGACCTGCTCTGCTACCGCCAGTGGGGCCACAACGAGCTGGACGAGCCCTTCTTCACCAATCCCTCCATGTACAAGATCATCAGGTAAGGGCAGCGCCACCCAAGGGGGCAACCCCAGGGGTTTCTACACCTGCTGCTGTCATCGCTGTCTCTGCCCTACAGACAAGTCTTTATGGTCGGCAGGCCTTGACCAAGGTGCGAGTCAATGAGGTGTTAGTGAAGGTGGCCACTAGTCTTGTTGGTTCTTGGTTATGCAGCGTGCACATAGCCCTTGGATTTCAACCTTGTGATTGGAAGTTTTCAGAAGGCAAAGTTATCTTCTTTGTGCCAAAGGAAGTGTAGATAATGTGGAAGAACGGGCAGGAAGCCACTATGACATTTGTCTCCTCTTTGCCTGTCCTGCTGGTTCATCTTTATGAGGATTGAGTGTATTCAGATTACATCCCTATCCCCAGAGAAAAATACACAAACAGGTTTACTGGCCTGTGAATTCTATTTTAGGTGAAGCATTTATCAGATGGGTGGCTTGGTTCTCAGCTAATACTGAAACCCAACTGTCAGCCATCTGAAGAAAATATGCTTGATAGCACAGAACTAGGAAGGGTTTTTTACTTGCTTTTGCTTGTAACTGGTAACTATAGGCACTTCAAAAATAAATCAATACTGTAAAACACATATCCGTGAGAATTGCTACTCTTTCTGGAAATGCCAGGAAAGTAAACTTGATGCAGATGAGCATCATATACCTAGGGCATAATTTGTTTTGTTTTCTGTGGAACCTGTAAGGTGATATTTCAGGGGGATTGGACTCATTGATCTTCAGAGGTCACTTCTAACCTCTACCATTGTGTGATTCTGTGATTTCTGTGTTCTGCAGTGACACTGTTTTCAGACTTCACAGGGTTTGATTCCCTCCTTGACAGGTCCCGGAAGAGCATCCCAGACACGTACGCAGAGCACCTGGTGGCTGCCGGGCTCATGACTGAAGCTGAAATCTCTGAGATAAAGACAACTCACTACTCTAAGCTGAACGATCATCTTACCAACATGACTTTGTACAGCCCACCTCCAACCAACCTGCAGGCTCACTGGAAAGGCTTGGTGGAGCCTTCTGCTAAACTCACCACCTGGGACACGGGGATGCCCATTCCGCTTCTGCAGTTCATCGGAGTCAAGTCTGTAGAGGTGCCTGAAGAGCTCCAGATGCACAGCCACCTTCTGAAGACCTATGCACAGGTCAGTGGGGTGTAATGATGCTTCTAGTCCTGTTGCTCAAAGATGTGACCTGTAACAGGAAGAAATTAAGCACAGAAAGGCTTCCAGTTAAAGAGCAGCATAGTATTCTCTAAGAAAAGCAGCTTGTTCTTTTCTTAGTCTGAGATGGTTTCATTTTTCCTCCAGTTTTGCAGAAAGACGTGTCATCTCCCCCAAATCTGACTGTGTGCTTAATTTTGTGTCAGCGGTATTTTGTTGTAATGAAGAAAAAAGTTCATAGAAAATACAGTTTATTTTTCTTACAAATAACAGAAACTATTTAGCTAAATTACTATCATTCATATACTTTATAATGAGTACTTTGTGAGAGAGTGAATCAGGAGCTTGGTAACAGTGCACACAGTTCCTACAGCCAGGAGTGAGTGTTCATGGTTGTTACACAGAAACATAAGCATAGCCCTGTGGCTGAGTTTCACAGTCAGGTTTTGACAGCTCATAAGGTTCTGTGCAGTAGCTGGGTGGGTCTGGGTTTGTGAACATCTCCCTTTGATGGATGATGACCATGTGCAGATGGCTGCTTGGCAGCCAGAAAGGCCATGAGTTGAATATTTCAGGAGACTGAAGTTCTTGTCTTCCCAGCCCAGCTGGGTAGGATTCTTCATCTGCAGTTCTGCAGGCCAGAGCTGGGGACAATTCTGGAGACTGAAGTAATTATGCCTGGTATCTTCCATCACTGCTAACCAGACAGACCAAAAGTCTGTTGAGAGCACACCCTGTGCTGTGCTAAGAATTTTTAATATCTAATCAATATCTGAGATCTAATTTGTCAGTCCACATTTTGTGACTGGTAAGTGAACACATGGGTCATCCTGGTTGTGTGATCTTCAGGGCAACCTCATTCACTGTTGTATTCCAGACCAGCCTAAGCTGGCTGCAGGAATGCAGCATTTTCCCCATAGTTTTTTTTGGTCTCTTTTCTTTTTTTTTTTTTTTTTTTTTCCCCTAGCTTCTAACTGTGCCAACAAAAGAGCTACAGATGGAAAAAGGCAAAACAGTAACTTTTCCTTGTTGTTACTTGTTTAGTCAAGAGTTCAAAAAATGGAGGAAGGAAAAAAGCTGGACTGGGCCACAGCTGAAACTTTAGCATTTGGTTCCCTGCTGAGCCAAGGTAAGAGGCAACTAGCTAGCAGACAATAAAATACTTAATGCTTTGATGTTAAGCTGCAACATTACACTTCTTAGGTGTTTGTAAGTCTCAAGACTGATATAATGTATGCATTTGACAATTTGCATTTGCATGGCCCTAAGAGAAGGTAAATATTAAACTGTATGTCACCAATATTTGTAGGTTGAGTACTAAATGTTTTCAGAGAACTGTTGCTCCCTCTCACTGCCCAAAAACATTGGTGCCCAGAGCCAAGCACATAAGCAATGCAGCTGACATCAGTGGGGCCTCCCAAGTACTCTAGAGTATTTTATACCACTGTTTCTTTTCCCTGCTGTCTAGCCTGAATTCCCATCCCATTTACATCTGATACAGAATGCACATTTTTTGCAGTGTGCTTCAGTAAATTGGCTGCAGAGAGGAAAAAATGGTCTGAGTATCTCTGTGCTTGTGAGCTGGAGCTGCTGCTGGCTGAGAGTTCTGCCTCAGATTTGACATTGCTGATCGGGGAAATGCAAGCAGAGAAATAACAAGAGAATTAATATTTTAGGAGTAGGGAATTGTTCTTCATGTTCTCTGTTTACATGACTTGCTAATCCCATGTTTTGTTTATTGCTTGGCAAGGGTTTAATATCAGACTAAGTGGACAAGATGTTGGCAGAGGCACCTTTAGCCAGCGACACGCGATGCTGGTTTGCCAGGAGACAGATGACACCTACATTCCTCTGAATCATATGTCCCCAGACCAGAAAGGGTTCCTGGAGGTAGGTTCTGTGTTCCACAAGACAACTTTCTTCAGGCTGAGCTGAAACAATGTATATTTTAAAGCTGCTGAGACCTAAGAGCCTTTATATTCTGGCAAGAATACAGAGATGTAAAACTGTCAGGGCACCTCCATTCTTGATAATCACCCTCTGTACAAATTCAACAGGGGGTTTTTCCTTGAGGAATCAGCTGCTGCTCTTTCCCCATCAGTGTCTTCATCCAAAAGCCAAAAAAGAGGTGACCATCAGTTGCCTTTAGCAGTGTGTGTGTCCTCCCTGTCCTAGCGCAGATGTGCCTGGTTCCAAAGGTTCTTAACCCTGGGTTGTCTTCCTCCTCACCCACCCCTCCCAACAATTTCCTTTTGTTAGGTGAGTAACAGTCCCTTGTCTGAAGAAGCTGTGCTTGGTTTTGAATATGGAATGAGTATTGAGAGCCCTAAGTTACTGCCAATTTGGGAAGCTCAGTTTGGAGACTTCTTTAATGGAGCACAGATAATATTTGACACTTTCATCTCTGGAGGTGAGTTTACAAGGAGCTAATACATTTTAAAATGAATCATTTCTACTAAGCACACTTTTAGAAAGTCCTTCAACTTTAACTGGCAACATGTTGAGAACAGAATTCTGTTTCTCAAGTCATGTGAGCTTGCCTGTGTGGTCCTGACTTCTGTGCAGCTTTTCTCTGCAGCCAATCCATCTTAAATGAAAGATACCCCACCCTTGGCAGAAGACAGTCATTCCAAAGGGACAGTTGATTATATGAATGTCCCTTCTCCTCCAGTCTTTCTTTTACTCTGTGTATATATAGTTGATAGCTTTGTGGCTGTATCTTTCCTCATGAGGCATCTGAAAAATCCCTGAAGCAATACAGAAGGAAAACAAGGATTATTTAAAAACCAACCAAGCAAGCCTAGGACAACACCTTACAAACAACCTCTAAGTGTGATTTAAATATGTTTTCTGAGTGCTCAGATGTTGAAAAGAAAGACCTCTCTGAGCTGGAAAACGCTGAGAAAATGATAAGATTAATTTCTAGAATGTGATTCCTTGCATGTTAAGCATCCCAGGTTTTGGCATCTAGCTTCAGTGAGGCCTCTGCACTCCCTCTCTAATCAGAGATGGAAATTCAGAGGCCCTCATACCCAGTCCTCAATGGGTATGTGAGGCTGGGATGAATTACCTTCTGTGTTTATTAACTGGTGCCCTGTGGCTGGTAGTGCTGTGTTAGCTAGGACTGGCTCCCAGGATGATGCCTGGGTCACACCTGAAGAGGACCAGATGACAAGATACACAGAAAATATGCAGTGAATTATGGTTAGGGCTTTTACTGAAGAGAGTTATCTTTGAGGACCCCTTGTCCATATGGAGGACAGTTCCATCAAGAGGATTCTCACATACTATGGTGATGTTTTAGGGTAAGTTTTAAACCCTTTGCTGCTTCAGGTGCTTCACATGGAGGCTTATGGCTTTTGGAAGCCCAAAGTTATAGGGTAATTTCAGAAACTTCAGATCATCTTCTGTGTGTTGTTTCACTGCCAGCAGTGGATCTCAGGCTTGCATTTCATTGTGTGGAAATGAGCAATTCTTCTTTCCTGAGTAATTTGTGCAAATCTGTGTTATGGAGCTTTATGTTCTGTGGAAATCATTCTTTCCTGCCTCCTCGTTGTGTGTTTTCAGGTGAGGCCAAATGGCTTCTGCAGAGTGGGATAGTAATTCTTCTTCCCCATGGCTATGATGGAGCAGGCCCTGAGCACTCCTCCTGCCGGATGGAACGGTTCCTGCAGGTACCACCACTCCTCTCAGATTCACCTGGCCCCACTCATGGCACTGGCAGAAAGTGATCTGGGGGTCTTCCCAAAATCACAGAGTGAGGCTGGAAAAGATCTCTGAGATCAGCCAGTCCAGCCTGTGACCTGTCACCACCACATGGGCTAGACCATGGCACTGAGTGACACCTCCAGTCTTTCCTTATCCAGGGACAGTGACTCCACTGCTTCCCTGGGCAGAGCATTCCAATGTCTGATCAACTTCTCCATGAGGAAGGGCTTTCTCATATCCAACCTAAACCTGCCCTGGTGCAGCTTCAGGCCATGTCCTCTCCTGTTACTGGTTGTCTGGGAGAAGAGCCAGACCCCCACCTGAGAACAACCTCCCTTCAGGTAGCTGGAGAGAGTGATAAATTGCCCCCTGAGTCTCCTCCAGGCCAGACTGCCCCAGCTCCCTCAGCCTCTCCTTGTAAGATTTTCTCTCTAGTCCCTTCACCAGCCTTGTTGCTCTCCTCTGGACCTGCTCCAGCACCTCAACATCCTTGCCACAAAGTGTCCCATGTGTGGCATTACCTTCTAGTGACATCAGAAGCTGGAGGCAGACCTGAATGACAGCATCATGATGAGATAGGAAGGGGCTGGGCTGAAACTGGAGGAGGAAAGTGGACTGTGATAAGGTGTAGGTCCAGAGGTGTATTTGCTCTTCTCTTCTGCTACTGCCTCACCTGCCTGGATTCTCTCTTGCTTATTTGTCTCACTGCTGGCTTCTTGACAAGGATTTGTTGTGTTCCCCTTCTGTAGATGTGTGACAGCTCAGAAGAGGGAGTGGATGGGGACCAGGTCAACATGTCAGTTGTGCATCCCACCACCCCAGCCCAGTATTTCCATTTACTCCGGCGGCAAATGGTCCGAAACTTCAGGAAGCCTCTCATTGTTGCTTCTCCCAAAGTGCTGCTCAGGCTCCCTGTAAGCTGAAAAACTCTCTTCTCCTTTTTCTTAGCTTTTCTTCTCTTCTTTTTCCTATTCCTTGTTCACTTCCCTTTGCTCTTTGTTCTTCCTTTGTGTTCTTTCTTTATTGTGGGGTCAAATCCATGGGGTTTTGCCTGTTTGGGGCAGGATAGATCAAATATAATTTATATCAAATATGATTAGATAAGAATCAAAGCTGGGTGGGAGCTAGACATAGGGTTCATTCTAGGTCTGGTGGTGTTCTTGGATTCTTAGCATCCAACCTTTCATTGTTGGGGGTGGGAATGGGAGGGAGAGGGAAGGTTGGGTCTTTTTTACTTAAATTCTGCCTCAGTCTCCTCCCCAAACTCTGTTCTGAGGGAAAAGGCAGCAGGTTATGGTAACTTCCAGCTCTCTCCATGTAGGCTGCTGTATCCAGCTTTGAAGAAATGGCTCCAAGAACAACATTCAAGCCTGTCATTGGTGACTCCTCTGTAGATCCTAAAAGGTAGCTCTGCTTTCCTAGAGGAGAAGCTCAGAAAGACAGTCCTGTCCCTTTCTCCTACCTAACAGCTCAAGTTTGAGGTGATATGAAAGAGATGACTGTGGGGTGTGGAATCTTGCTTTATGGTGGGTGTCTTAAGGTATCCTATTCACCATGGGCAATTCTGGCCCTCATTTTTCTTCCCTCCTGGTGTTCTTTTCTGGTCCCTGTCCCAGTAGTTCCTGACTCCAACAGCACCCCTGATGTTGCATCCTCACCCATGATCAAAAGCCTGGAAATATCTTAGCATCTTGTGGGTTTTGAGTGGGATGCAAGGCACAAAGGCTGAGGTTCTTCTCCTCTCCTTTGACCAGTAAGGTCAGGCTGCCAAGTCCTGTCTGGTTGCTGGAAGGTACTGTGGATCTCCAACAGGTATGGGAGAGAATTGTCCTTTGGAGGTCCTGCTCCCCCTCTCTGGTTTATTCTCCATGCAGAGGGCAGAGATGACCAGCTTTGACTAGGTGTTTAATGTTTCAGTAGCTCAAGCTAATCCCACTGTAAGGGAACTTCCCCAGTATTACTGCAGAAACTGGACCTCTGGATTTACTGTGCCCAAAAGTCAGTTTGCCAGCTGTTGGAGTGGGAGAGAAGGGAAGGCAAAAAAAGAGCAAAGATGGTCAAGAGTAGCAATTTAGCTTCATCAAGTTATCTTTAAAGTTTTTGGCTGGTTGTATTTGCTGCAAGTGTGGGACTGTTCTGCAGAGACTTCCTGTAAAACACAGAACATGGAAACCTTCTTACTTTTTTCAGTGTGACCCAAGTGGTGCTCTGCTCTGGAAAGCATTACTATGCTTTGGTGAAGCAAAGAGAGACACTGGGAGAGAAACAGCACAACACAGCTATTGTGAGGCTTGAAGAACTGTGTCCTTTCCCCCTGGAAGCTCTACAGCAAGAACTGAGCAAATACAGCCGGGCAAAAGGTCAGACAGATTTTTACCTTCATGTTTCTTGGCTTTCTGAAGTACTGAACTGAATTTGTTGCCTGCCTTTTAGGATAAAGAGTTGTTTGGGCTTTTTCCTCCATGCTCTTCCCCCTGTACATACATCTAATGTATGGGGATAATACAAGTGTTTACTGCTTGTGCTAAATGAACTTGTCTCTGCTATTGCTAGCTTCCATAGAGCCCTGCTGAAAATCACAGGGAGCCATTGGGGGCACTTTTTTTTTTTTCATTGGTCTTTGCAGTTCAGTCCTTTAAGTAGCTTTAGAAAGCAGAACAGCAGAATCTACCCACCATGTACTAGGGTGGAGATACTAAACTCCTGGTTTGACTTCAGGCTGGCAGGTGAGACAAAAGGGTAGAGGTGCTGCAAAAGAAAAAACTTATGCTTGAAAAATAATAAGATTTAAAAAAGAGAAACAAACTACTGAAAAAAAAAACCCAAGTGTATTTGTAATGTGCACTGATCTTCCTTTAGTCTTCACCTGGAGCCAGGAAGAGCCACAGAACATGGGCCCATGGTCCTTTGTGTCACCACGGTTTGAAAAGCAGCTGGGGATTAAGGTAAGATGTCCCATGGTGTTTTCGTCTTTAAAATGAAGTTGGAAGTTCTCCTTGCATGCAAAATTCTGTGATGCTTACACAAAAAAGCTCCTAATCTTGATGCCTCAACAAAATGCATGTTCTAATTCAAGCTTCTCATGCTCTTGATCACACCAGTTAGTGTGATGAGCAGCACTGGCTTTTTTCAGCCAAGAAGAGAGAATGATGGAGGATCCCAGGTAGGGAATGGCAGTGCTTGGAGTGAGGAAGAGGATCCAAAGCTGCTGTTCCCTCTGGCAGGGAGATGGAGGGTGCCTTCCTGCCCTGCTTCCAGCTAGGACTGCCCAGTGTCTACTCAGATAGCATCATGGCATCACAGAATGTCAGGGGATAGCAGGGACCTCAAAGATCATCTAGTCCAACCCCCCTGCCAGAGCAGGGTCACCTAGAGCAGAGGATCTCAGAGGATCATCATGGTATCAGAGGGTCTCAAGATGTGATCTGTTATTGTGCTCCATTAACACTTTCCTCCTGGCTCACATTCCAGCCCCGTGTGGTGAGCAGACCCCCTTTACCAGCCCCAGCAGTGGGCATTGGAATCCTGCACCAGCAGCAGCAGGAAGACATCCTCACCAACACATTTGTCTGAGTTCTCCATGGATGCTCTGCTCCTGCTCTCAGTCACCTTTGGTGCCTCCTCCTGTGAAGAACAAACCCAGACTCAGAGACTCTTAGTTCTCCAAAATGGAAAAAAAAAAAAAAAAAAAAAAAAAAAAAAAAAAAAAAAAAAAAAAAAAAAAAGAAAAAATGGAATGAGTTCAGCAAAGATTGATCAGTTATTTCATGGAGGGGAATACCTGAAGATGGGAAGTGATGTCTGGAACTCTAGAACTTCTTGTTCTCTTGTAGGATTTTCTACAAAGCATTTTTTTGAAGTAAAAAAAAAAGCAAAAAACCAACACAAAAATCCAGTCCAGGGGGCAGACTGGTGAGGTGGCTCTAAAACCCCTCACATCACCTTGCTTCTCTGCACTTGACAGCTCCCTGGAACGTGTGGAAACAGTTTGTTTCACCAGAGTTAGTGCTGTGTGGCTGAATAAATGCTTCCCCAGGCCTGGGAAATGAGCTGTTTCTACAGCAGCCTGTTGTGATCTCCTCAGTTCTTCTCCTGTGGGCTTAGAATTAAATCTGTTGCAGCCAGGGGTGCTTTTCTCAACACCTGGTTTGTCAAAGCACATTCCTTTTGGGGAGGACCTTGTGGGATGGCCACACTGCTCTGATGCTTGATGCTCTGTAGACGCTTCATCAGCTTCATTGCTCTTCTCTGAACACGCTCCAGCACTTCGCAGCTTGTAGCGAGGGGCCCAAAACCGAACCCAGCATTCGAGGTGCGGCCTTTACTGTGTCAACATTAACGCACCGCAGACCCCTGATGAATAAACACCGGCACGGCTTCTATTGTGGGTTGGGATCCTGTCCCTCACTCCCGCAAGCCGAAAGAGAGGCAGAGGCGGATCCGGGGCGTGGGGGGCGGAGCGAGGCCGCTGTGTCCGCCCCGGGCCGAGCTGTGAGGCGGGGCCGAGGCGGGACCGGTCCTGCTCTGGGGCGGGGCCAGCGGCCTCGCCGGGCACGCTGGGAGCGGGGCCGTTCGCGGGTCCTTCCCCGCTGCGGCTGCCCGGCGCCAGCCTGATCCGCCCTGCCGCCCCCAGAGCCGCCCGGCCGCGGATCCCCCTTCCCCTCGCCGCAGCCCCGGCAGCGCGGGCGGCGCTCGGCGATCCCACAGCGGGACCCGCGTCTCTTTTTCCCGTCGCCTAGGCCCTGCGGGCGGCCATGGGCGTCCGGGGCGATGCCTGCGCGTAAAGGGGGTGGGGCCCGGCGGCCGCTCCCGTGACGGCACCGGCCGGCGGCGCTGAGAGCGGCGCTGAGAGCGGCGGAGGCGCGGGGGGGGTCCCGCCGCCGCCGCCATGGGCAGTGAGTACGGGCCGGGCTCCGGGCGGGGAGAGCGGCGGGCCTGGCCCGCGGGGAAGCCGGGCGGCTGCCCCGGGTGAGGGGAGGACGTGGCCCGGCCGCCGACCCGGCGTGGCGGAGGTGGCGGCCCCGGGCAGGCCGGGGGGCGGCGGCAGCGGGGCCACCCCGGGCACCCGTATTCCCGGCAAGGTTTCCCTGCGGCCGGGCGCGGGGTGAGACGAGGCGCCGCTCTGTGCCGGGATGGTCGGCTCGGGGTTTTTTCTCCCCTGGTTTTAACGCGGGAGCCGCGCCTGCCGCTGTGGAGCGAGAGGCACCCGCCGAGGAGGCGGCCGGGGCTCGGGCAGACATCGGGAGCTGCGGCCCGTCCGGCTGTAGCGATAACCAGCCTTGTGACACAAACCAGACCGAGCCTGGCTCGCAGTGTCATAAATGTGTTCACTTGAAGAGGCATCGGTGGTTTTCTGTGGCTACGGGAATGTGCTGGGGCTGGGAATGCCGCCGAAGTCTGGGGGGGACAGATTCCCCACCAAGCACTTGGACATTTATTTGTTTATCCCAGAAAAAGAGCTCAAGCTGTTGAGCTTTTCTGTGTTTTTGAAGGAGACACTGTGGCGAGAGATATATCAAAAGTTAAAATAAAAACCCCCAAAGTTCTGATCAGAGTAATTGTTGCAGTGATTTAAATTATAATTTGTAAACGTATTTTAGCAGTTGAATTATTTTCTTAGCTGTTACCTCTGGAAAACACCAGCCATGGTCTCTGAGTGGATATGTTTTGCTGTTGATGCCCTTTGCTTCTGTGCTCAGCTGGCACAGACTGATACTGGGTCATTTATTTTTGGATGGGATACCATGTAGCTCCCTTCTGATGATACAGAGAGGGTTGCTTCTCATCTGCAGTGATTCCAGCTGTGGGAAAAGAGTGGGGCATGTCTGATGAGAGCAACAATTCTCTCACATTTTTCTTCAGCTTTCAACTGTTTAAGAAGAGGGTGTTATTTTTCAGACCCTGAATTAAACATCTGGTAATCAAATATTTCACTTCCAAAGTGTTCCTTAAGCTTATTTGTTTTCTCTTAGAAGTTTCTTATATGAAGTTGAATGAATTTAAAAGGCTTCACTAATATATTTTTTTTTTTCCTCTCTTCTTTTGTGTGTGTCTGTTTTTCTGGAACAGTAAAATTTTTAGAAGTCATTAAGCCTTTCTGTGCAGTGTTACCTGAAATCCAGAAACCGGAGAGAAAAGTGAGTCTGTGTCATGTCCTTCCTTGCTTTTCCTGGCCCAGGTAGAACAGTGCTTGTGATACTCAAGTCCACACTCCCAGTATAAATACAGACAGTGCACCCTGAAGTAGGATGTGTTCTTTGGAGGAAGAGGAGTCCATGTTAAGGTAAAAGATCACCATGGTGGTGAATCCTTAGCAGCCTTCTCATGAGCTGTTCCACTTGGTAATGATGCTAATTATTCTATTTATTTTTAAAGTCTCATCTCTAGACTGTTTATTAATTGCAGCCCCACATGATCGTGTCTAAGACAGTAGAACAGAGTTTTTCAGCTCTGATTTTTCCCCTGTTGCCACCACTGGCTTTGAGTGCTGGTCACAGCTCTGGGCTGGTTTATATAGTACTTTGGAAAGGTTTGTGCTCTTATTCAGGACCCACAGATTTCATTCTTTCTTCCCCACACAATATTTTGCAGTCCTACAGCTGGGATCCACTTTGCTGCAGTGGGAAGGTGATCATCTGTGATGTAGTTCAGGTGGTTGCTCCCTGTTTGCCTACTGGATATGATGCTTTTCTTTGGTCTCAAATCAGTGAACTGAGTTCATTTGCAGCTGAACTCTCTATTCCCCTTGTCCTAGAAGCTCATCTCATTTCTTGGCATTTTTTAGTTTAACATTAGTTAATTTCTGCAGGTGGTTACATCCATCCATCCCATTTTTAAGTGCAGTGGGTGGGCAGAGGAAGCCAAGACAAATCTACAGATACTGATTTTTCTGTCAAGCTCATTGGCAGTTGTGATTTTTCTCTTGTTTGTTGTCTTTTTGGTTTGGATTGTGTTTTGGTTTTTTTTTTCCTTCCTTTCTGTTTGTCAGAGAGGAGCTGGTGCTTGCTCTGAGTCCTCCATCAGCTGCTGAAGGATGCACAGAGAGTGGCAGAGACTCCTGTCCCCTCTATTTGGGTCACTTTGTCTTCATGACTATCTGGGTCACTGTCTAGGCAGTGACTGCCAGCTGCCAGCTCTGTACCAACTGGAAGGGGAAGATAATTGGGAACATTTCTCAGACTGAAGAGCCCTTTGACCATTTGGTGTCCCTTGCTTGTGTGTAGTTTATCAAGTGTCTGAGGTCATTCTCTGGAGCTGTTGATCATGGGTGTGTTGCAGGCTGTTGCTGCAGACATCCTTAGTTGTGGTTTTAGTGGATTGGTTGAGGCCAGGAGTAGAAATGAAAGCAACAAAACAGAAAAGCCCCAAACATCTGTTTGCTGTAAACTTCTGTTGATTAAGTGCTGATGAAATTTGGTTCACTCAGGCTCTCACTGAATCAATTTGCTGTTATTGTTGATGAGAAGTGGCTTTTTCTGTCCCTAGGGAGTGTTGATTCTGTCATTTGTCCAACTTGATTAACAGAAGCAATTGCTGCTCTGGTGGTAAGCAGGATTGGTTCATATTCTCTCATAGGCACAGCTTTTTCTGAGCAGAACATGGTGTTCAGAACAAGAGGATGATGCTTCACTCTCTTCAGTCTCTTCATTTTCACAGGCTTAGAGAAAAATGTCAAAGGAATAAAATGTTGAACTGCATCTGATCAGATGGTGAAATGTCCCTGTGCTCGTTGCTGTTTGTGGCTGGGATATTTTGGCACCAGTCTGTATTTTGCTGTTCCTGGCATATGGATTCAGATGCCTCCCTTTTCCCTTTTGTTGGTTTTTTTTTGTTGGTTTTTTTTTTTTTTTTTTTAAATCCCAGAGGCTGTTTCTTTGTGAATAACCACCTTTTGGGTGTTGCAGAATTTATCTGATGCTCATTCTCCACTGTTACAGGGAGAGCCAGAGCAGTTTTACAGCTTGACTGATGCCTCAGGCTCAGGTTTATGTTGGGCTGCACAGATCATTTGCTTAAGCATTTTTCTTTTTAAAAGTCTGTACTTAAAATCTGAATTATGGAGCTCAGACACCTCTTGGTGACATGGCTCAGTGCTGCATACAGCCTAACACAAGCTACTGTTTGGATTCATTTGCTGCTGTCACTGGTTTTTCTTTTTTTAACGTTGTACTGTAAATATTTTTAGCATCTGGCTGCTCTTAAAGTGAGACAGTATCAGTAAATAAATGAAATTACAGGGATTTTGCTTCCAAGTGAGTGCAGTTAGGTTTGCAGTTAGATACAGACTGCTTTGGGTTTTCTTTTGCTTGAGAAGCTGCATTGCTGCAGCAGTTGGAGTTTCTCATTTGTGGTGCTCAGTACCTATAAAATCAGGTGCTGATCCATTTCCCTGCTACCTCCACAGGCAGGTTGAGTGTCTGGAAGCAGGTTAGGATTGCTGCTGTGCCAGGCCTGTGTTAGCTCATGTAACATGGTAGCTGCTCTGCTCTTGCCTACAGTGACCACACTGATCTTAAAGTTTATGGTCTGTGGAGGAGAGGTGGGAACTTGAAGAGACCAGGGAGAGCCAAGATGCAGTGTGAGGTTCAAGGGCATTTTATTGTCTCCTGCTTTGAGTAATCCTCTAGTTCAAACTGAAATCTTGTGAATCCTCTCTTCTGCACCTGGCACTAGTTACAGTTGTCTCAAATGCTGTGATCCTGAGATTCTCTTCACTATAGTAGTGAATAATGATCAGTGAGCTGACTTTCTTTTTGAAGTAGCAGCTCATTTACACATAGAAATATTTTGGAGGGAAAAGTCTTTAAAAATGAGCTTGTTCCTTTTTCCACAAGTATTTAATGGTGAATTAAAGCTTCCTCTAACAGCCTTTGAAGAACTTTATTTTCAATATTTTGACTTGCTATCCAAAACTCAGGGTTCTTCTGGGTTTCATCACTTGTTAAATCCCTTTAAAAGCTTTAACTTAATAATCTCCAGTCTGTTGAAGCCTGGAGCACTAATCACTGAACATGAGATTTATTTTTTTGTGTTGATCTTTCATGTTTGTAGCCATGCTGTTGCTTTTCTATATGGTAATACTGTATATAAAATCTATTTTGCTGGCCCAGTGTCAGCTGTGCTGTCTGCCAGAGCCTGTAGCGGTTTTCTTTGACTACCCAGAAGCCCACAACTCTCTCAAATCTGAAATAATATTGGAATTTATTTTTAATGAGACATGATGCTTTCTGGTTTGATAGCTTTGCCTTTAATGTGAGAGTAAAGTGGAAATTCCCCATACAATGAAGACTGACTCTCTCCAATCTTCCTGTAGATCCAGTTCAGAGAGAAGGTTCTGTGGACAGCCATCACACTCTTCATTTTCTTAGTATGCTGCCAGGTAGGTGTCAGTGCCCCCTTTGCTCTCTTCTTGTTTCATTTTCACCTGCCAGTTCCAGTTTTGTAATTTTAGGGTTAAGCATTTGCAGTTACACCTGGTTCTCTGAAATGATCTTTACTTATTATGGCTTGTGTGTATTTTCAGAAACAAATGGTTTCTATTTAGTCTAAAATATATCATGTTTTTTCTTGTTATATGAAATGTCCTATCCAATGGTGATACTGGCTGCAGGATAAATATTCATTGGGCAGTCTAAGCAAGCCAAGCAGTGTTGTGCATCCTGTACCCTCAGTTCATAGATAACATTTAAATTTTATCAATAACAAGTTCAGAAGTGAAATAAAGTGACACTTTTAACCTGAGTTCTCTTGAACAAGATGATGGGTTGTAAAGATTGCAGAAGAATGTTTTCTGAGGTTTTTGAGTTGACATTTGCTATCTTATTTTTTCCATGAATATACTGTCAAAAATGTTAGCTAAATCTCTCCAGAATAGAGGTCTTTGCAAACATTTACCTGATCCTTATGACTCAGAATTCCCAGAGCCTGTACTTGGGCTGTAAAGACAGTGTTTGTTGGTTTGGTTTTAAAACACTTAGATGTTGCAGAAAATGAGAATCCTTTTATTACTTGGTATGTAATTTTTAGAACTTGTAGACCTCTTAAAAGATTCAAATGAACCACAGATCTTCACAGTCAGGCTTTTTAGGTTATAAATATTAATTTACCTGTTCCATACTCTGGAGCAGTAGTTTAACAATGTTTGGTTTACAACTCTGAAGGACTTTTGAAAAGCTGAAATCCAGCTCTTGTACCTACCTGTGTTTTTGGGAGGAGAAGCTGGGAATGGCACCAAAGCTGGAAGGCCATGTAGCTTGTCTATGTTTCCTGGCTGCTGGCTGTGTGCTTCAGGAAGATTTTGAATGTACACAGGCCATTGCAACAGCTGAACAGGAAATCAGATGGTGCAGACCAGGGTTTTCAGGAATTAATCTACAAGATTGTCTGGATTCCTCATCTGCTGCTGTTAAGACTTAAAAGAGCTTAAAATCCTTCAGTATTGACAGCTAGAACATTGGAGGTTTTATATAAACATGGCTAACTTTGACAGCTCCATATGGGATATTGTAAAACATATTCCCAGCTGTAGAATTTGAATATTTAAACTTGCTGGAGGAAGAGATTTACACTGTAGCTTGTGCTGTGTCTTTAATTTGTACTGAAAAGAAATACTGTTTAAAAAAAAAAAAGTAAAACCCACCCATTTATTTGGTTTCCTTAAATATGTTTGGCTACAGTTTTACATCCTCAGCTCCAGCAATCTGGCTTTTGTGCACTGCTTTAAGAGTTTCTGCTTTGTCCTGTAAAAGGGTCTTAGTTTATGGAGCTCAGTCCTCTGCACCACAGCTCCAGCTGGAGAACTTGGTGGTGTCCACGTGGCTGGTATTGGGTGCTCTGATTTCATTAGAACAGATGTTGGAATAAATGATATTGAAGAGTGTACCAGCTGAATCATTACACATGAAGGTTTTTGGCATAACAAAGGCTTTGTTTATCTGCCTGTCTCTGTGCTTTGACAGATACCTTTGTTTGGAATCATGTCATCAGATTCTGCAGATCCCTTCTACTGGATGCGAGTCATTCTTGCCTCAAACAGAGGTTAGGAGATGATTTCCTTCCTTTCTCTCTCAGACCAGGTGAAAACCAGCCCCAGCTGTCCCTTTGCAACACTTTGTGAAGTTCTTAACTCAGTTGTAATTCAAATTGACTGGTACTGGAGGAGAGCTTCATCTTAGGGATGGCTTTTCCTTTGATATGCAGATGAGCTTAATCTTGGTTCTCCAGTTTTAGGAATGATTCAATTTAAAATTGCAGTCTCTTTCTGATTAATATACAGGAATCTTCTGCCCCTCCATTTATGAACAGCTCTATTTGCAGTATGGGAATGCTGACTAGAAAATACCTTGTGTGCAAGTCAGTTACACTTCAATATTTTGGTAACATCATGGGTGAGTAATTTTACAGGTGGGACAACTAAGGGCAGATGATTGGCCTTGCTAAACTCTAAGTCTAATAACTCATTTTGGAACAGAGAAGTGAATCCCAAGCAAATGTATAAGACCTAAACTCCTGCTAGAAGTCTGATATTTGAGTGACCTGGATGCAGGGCTCTTAATGAGGACATTGACCTCAGCTGTATCTTGGTAGCTGGAAGTAAGAAAATTATCAGAACCCTCTAATGTGAAGGTACCAATTATTTGGTAATGGTGAGTTTGACACAGATATCAAGTGAAGGTAAATAAGTTATCTGTTACAAGTTTTCTGCTGCAGAATTTGCATATAAGTTTCTGCCTCACTAGCATATTAAATGTGCTTGTCCACTACACAGACAGAATGGTACCAGTGGCCAGGAACATACTAGTTATTTTATGCTTCAGTCAACTGACAAGAGAAGTAGAGATTTCCAAGAGCTGTGATGTGATAGTTAATGTTGATGCAAGTATGAAAGAAGCACATTATTTTAATGACTCCAATGCTTTCACATTTTGGTAGCAGGGAAAACACTAAAAAAATAAAAAAAAAAGTTGAATAATGCTTATAATTTTTAAAAATTAGAACTTAACTGACTGGTAGTTAGGCAGGCATGAAAAGTAGACTCCAGACAATAGGAGAGGTGGTTAAAACCCCTTTCTTAAATTCAGATTGCTAAAAATTATTAAAGGCTCTTGAGGAAATTAAGCAATTACAAGATAAGACTTGTTTGAAAAGATCAGAAGAAATGTCTGTACCAGTCTGTGAGGTGCCACAAATTGAATATTGCATACAGATGTAATTACCCTGCCCCAAGAAAACCCTAAAAACACTTAAAAAAATCCACTTAGGAAAAGGCTCCAGGGAGAATCAAAAGGCAGATAATAATCTATAGAAAGAGATCCTGAAAAATAAAGATTCTTAGCCATGAAATGTGCATATCCCAAATGTCTTTAAGTCTTTATCTCTGGAAAAAAGTGGATCAGGAATGGATAGTCACCTCTTCCTTACCCTGTGAAGAGGGAAGGGCAGCCAAGGGTATTAAGCAGCACATGTAACTCAAAATTTCTGAATCAATTCCTGGCAGAAGTTGCCAGAAGCAGTTTCTGAGTAAATGACTGATCTAGGGGAAAAGGGAAATAGAGAATGATGCTTCACCCAAAGGAGGGGTCCCTTTCAGGGGTGATCAGCTCTGGCTGTGCTGTTTCTGCTGCTTTTCACCACAGTCAGCATGGGCTGTCTACCTTGGTGTGTTTGTGGAAGTGAGACACAGTCAATTTGCCAGGCCTCCCTGCACTTACATTCCAGCCAATGCCTTCCATGCCAAGAAGGTTCTAACTGCTGGGGTTGTTCATTTGTGGAGTATGGTCCACATTCATGGCTGGGTTGTGCAGTGGTGCTCTGGTCAAGTGCCTGTCTTGGTGGCAAGCCCATCTGTGTGTTGTGTCTCTGCCTTAAAGGCCTGAAGCTTCATGAGCCATTGAGCTAAAAATAATTGACCTGTGTGCTGCCAGTCTGGGTCTAACACTTTTTAAGCCTAGCAGCCCAGTCCTCCAGCTGCTTTGATGTTCTTCATGGCCCAGCTCTTGGGTACATGGGCATCTGTGATCCTAGGACATAGTACCCAAAGCTACACCCAGCCCATGTAGGGGTTGGATGCTGCTCATTCCCAGCAGTGAGCACTGGATGTCAAACACTGTGACCACCACAGCTCCAGAGAAAGCTCAACAGTCACAGCAAGCAGGAGAGGAGCAGAAGGATGGGTGAGACCCTCCAGGGATCAGGAACAGAGACTGTTCCCAGTAAACTCTCTGGTTTCAGTGAGCATGATGTTTATGGTATGGAATGCTTCTGTTGGCCAGCTTGGGTCAGCTGCCCTGGCTCTCACTCCTCTGAGCTTTAGCACCAGGCTAACTTCAAGTTGCTAAAACCTTGGTTGCAGTGGAGACCTACCTACTGTCACTAGCCCAAGCAAAAGCCAAGTGTCTTATCAGCTGCATTCTCCCTGAACTGAGTGCTGCAGTCTTCTCAAAATGCAGCTTTCCTGAACAGAAAATGTATCCTATGGCTCTGTCCCAGCAAAACCAGGACACAGACCTCATTCTTTAGGAGAGATGCTTGAGTGGCAATTGTGTTAATTTTTCTTCCTGTTTAGGTACTTTGATGGAATTGGGTATCTCACCCATTGTGACATCTGGTTTGATCATGCAGCTGCTAGCTGGAGCAAAGATCATTGAAGTTGGTGATACTCCAAAAGACAGAGCCTTGTTCAATGGAGCTCAGAAATGTAAGCACTGTTCCAATTAAAATTAATAAGCATATTTTTATTCTTGAGAAAGCAGCCTGCCTAAGTGAAACTAGATGTGAGATTTCTTTGGTAGGTGATTTCAGCAGATTTTTTTTTTAAAGGATTTGCTTTCTCTCTTGTTTTAGTATTTGGGATGATTATTACCATTGGGCAAGCCATTGTGTATGTTATGACTGGAATGTATGGAGATCCTGCTGAAATGGGTGCTGGAATTTGTCTTCTTATTATAATTCAGGTTTGTAATGAGCTATTTTGTGTGTAACTGAGACTGGTTAGATACATTATAGCTGGAAGGAAAGATCTTTCTTTGTCTGGTTGCCTTGTATTTAGTGCTGTAAAGCATCATCCTGTGCATCTGCCTGTCTGTATATGAAAAATTCTAAGTATTCCATAAAGAACAAGGAACTTAGGGTAGTAAATATCAAAAATGTTGCAGATAGGAGTGACAGTACAGGAATTGGTGGACTCCAAAAGCAGTAGCTGCTCTACAGTACCATGAAGGACTTCTCCCTAAGTGGCACAGATGCAGCTTTGAGACTTTATCCTGTAGAGCAAAGCAGCAAATGCATTAATGTCAACTGTTCCTTGAACACAAGCACTTGCTGAGTAACTTGTTCACTAGTGTCAGCACTGAAAAGTCAGAGGTGATTGCCAGGTGAGCTGTGCAGGCATTGCTGCATCAGAGGGCAAGAATACTGCATGAGTATTTAGAAGAAAGGTCCAACGATCACTCTCTAACTGGATGAAAACACTGGAATGGGGAATTCTCAACCTAATTCTGGGCATTATTCATTCTTGCTTCTGCTCAGTTTTGTTCCCTTTCCCCACAGCTCTTTGTTGCTGGCTTGATTGTGCTGCTGTTGGATGAGTTGCTACAGAAAGGTTATGGCTTGGGCTCTGGTATTTCCCTGTTTATTGCTACCAACATCTGTGAAACCATTGTCTGGAAGGCTTTTAGTCCCACCACCATCAACACTGGCCGAGGTAGGTGTGCAGTTACAAGCAGTTATGATGTGTTTGGATGTACAATATACATAACTGTGAGGTGTTTATCAGATGGGAATGAAGAAAAATGTTGTACTGTGTGATGGTTCACTTCTAAAGTCAGTTGTCTAACATTGAAGTTGAAATGTTGTCTGACTTCTGCAAATAGCCTACAAGTTTGCCTTTGCTGATTTGAATTGCAGTCATGAAAATGTGACTTGAAGCCCCTTGACTGAAGATTTTACATTGGCCAAGCTGAAATAATCTTGTGTAAGCATCATTTCACAGAATCACAGCATGGTAGGGGTTGGAAGGGTCCCCTGGAGATCGAGTCCAACCCCCCTGCCAAAGCAGGTAACCCAGAGCAGGTTGCCCAGGATTGCATTGTCCAGGCAGGTTGTGGAAGTCTCTAGAGGAGGCAACTCCACAGCTTTCTGGGCAGCCTGGTCCAGGGCCCTGGCACCCTGTCAGAAAAGAAGGATTTTCTTTATGTTGAGGTGGAACTTCCTGTGTTGCAGTTTGTGCCCATTGCCCCTTGTCCTGTCACTGGGCACCACTGGAAAGAGTCTGGGCCCTTCCTCTCAACACCTGCCCTTTAGATATTGTTAAGCATTGATAAGATTCCTTCTCAGTCTTCTCCAGGCTAAACAGCCCCAGGGCTCTCAGCCTCTCCTCATCAGAGAGATGTTCCAGGCCCTACGTGGTCTTTGTTGCCTCCACTGGACTCTCCCCAGTAGTTCCTTATCTCTTATGAACTGGGGAGCCCAGAACTGGACACAGTACTCCAGATGTGGCCTCACTAAGGGTAAAGGGGGAGGAAAACCTTTCTTAATCTGTTGGTCACATTCTCTTGATGCACCCCAGGATACCTTTGGTCTTCCTGGCCCCAGGAGCACATTGCTGGCTTGTGGATAACTTGTCTGCCAGGACTCCCAGGTCCTTCTCTGCAGAGCTGATCTCCTGGAGCTCAACCCCTAACCTGCACTGGTGCAAGTGACCAGCAGACATGGGGAAGATAAATTCTGTATGTTTAGAGGGGTTATCCTGCTGTTGTTGGGGGCTACAGAAAACTTCTATAGTTGATTCCTCACAGTTACTAGTTTGATTCTTCAGAGGGTACTGGCTCTTCATTTCTCAACCAGTCTGACAACATCTGGTTGTCCTGAGAACCTAGAAATACTGAGTTAAAATGCAGCCTGTTTGCATCAAGAAGTTAAACTCCATCAGTGCATACATTTGCAATCCTGAACCATGTTTTAGTTTGTTTTTATTTTCAGCAGTTCTGTTGATTTTCATTGCTGCTTTTTCTAAAGCTGTTTTTCTCCTTGTTTATTATTCCTTCCTTTTCATCATCCTGCCCCCAGAAAAGAACGAAAAAGAGTGTACTTTCAGGTCTATTACTTTATTTTTAGTTAAGGAAAAAAATGTCATGTTAGATTATTCTGGAAGTGAAAACAGGATCCTCTGTTGTGATGCATGTTTTGCAATAGGATTTGTGTCCCATTGTCTCACGTTATACGTGGCATTCTAAAAGAGAAACAGTATGATTAGAACTGCTTTTAACTTCCAGGCTAACATGTGTTGTGCTTTCTTGCTTCTTGCAGGAACAGAGTTTGAGGGTGCTGTGATTGCTTTGTTTCATCTTCTGGCCACACGAACTGACAAGGTCCGGGCTCTGCGGGAAGCTTTTTACCGGCAGAATCTGCCCAACCTGATGAACCTGATTGCCACTGTCTTTGTGTTTGCTGTGGTCATCTATTTCCAGGTAAAATGGGACACTAATTTTGTTAGAATTAACAGCTGCAGGGACCTTAGACATTGTGGTCACTGGGGAAAATGGAAGGGTTAAACTGAGGTGACTGGGAGTGGCTCAGCTTTGAGTAAGGAGCTCGTTTTATTGCTGTATTGTTATTTATCTAACCTGCCCCTCTGTGGCTTCAGTAATGTGCCCCTCTCACGTTGCAGCTGTTATAAATTT
>JAOEGS010021260.1:120642-133783 GCA_025447755.1 Corythornis vintsioides | reverse complement strand
CCTTGGGGGATTCCACTAGTCACAGGCCTCCAGCCAGACTCTGCTCCACTGACCACAACTCTCTGAGATCTGTCCTTCAGTCAATTCCCAATACACCTTACTGCACAGTGACTCAATCTGCACTTAAGCTTGGCTGTGAGGATCCCATGGGAGACAGTATCAAAAGCCTTGCTGAAGTCAAGGTATACCACATCCACTGCCCTCCCCTCATCTATCCAACTACTTGTGTCATCATAAAAGATTAGTCAAGCAAGATATCAGATTAGTCAAGCATGATTTCCCCTTATGGAATCCATGTTGACTACTTGTGATAAACCTCCTTTTCTCCACATGCTTAGAGATGGTGTCAAGGACAAGTTGTTCCATCACCTTTCCAGGGATGGAGGTGAACAGATACACTGGATATCTGGCAGTACTAGGTTTCTCTGCAGACTCTTTAGCTGGAAAGCATGGCACTTTAAATGGCCTTCAGCTAAGTCTGTATAGACTATTGCTTCCACTCTTAAAAAATAAATAAAAGCGGAAAAGTATGTTGTTTTAAACAGAGGACCAAGTGGCAGAACAACAGATTTCTTATTACTAGCTAATGAAAATATTTGTAGGAGGTTAGCTTCAGAAGACCCCAGCTCTTAATCCAGTGTGGATAACACAGAAAAATGATGTATCAAAAAAACCCACCATTAACAAAAAACTAAATGAAAAAACCCCACCAGCAAACAAAATCGTACGTCAGTTCATTTATCAGGCAGCTCTGCTGTTGATTTTTTGGGGAGAGGGCAACTTGCACTTGCTCCCTACTCTTTCTCAATTTCCATGTTACAAAAAGGAATAGCTTTGCCTACGTATTATCAATGGCTAAAAATTTTGCTGAAATGTAAAATATTACTCCTTATTAGAACACAGGTAATTTATGGAAGTGTGACGAGTTAGTGGTAGTATTAATGTATGATATAAAATAATGAACATTTTCAGAAGAAGGGATGTATTTCCTCTTCCTTGCTTCCTAGCTAGATTTAAGCTTTTCCATCCTTTTGTCATTTTTTTTGCTTTATAGTACTCCACCCTTCTTTTTAAGCATATCTTCATACCAGCAAAGGACATGAGAGGATGGATCTGATGGATCCACATGTCTGTTTCTTTCTTTCTGTCTTTCTCTCTGTGTCTTTTATTTTTATTGATTTTGTTGATGCAAGTTAATTTTTCCAATTTTTCCTGTTTGTACAAAGGCAGATTTCATCTTCTTTCTTTTTCTCCTGATGCCTTCCATCCCAAAGATCTGACTCATGTGCTAGTGTTCTGTCTGAAGCTATTAGATTTTAGAAGGGTGACATTGCTTTTCCTGTGTCTTACGTTTGCTGTACAATCTGAAAATTACTATAAAAAATCAACTACTGTTTTCCCATTCTCTAAGTAATATTAAAATGCAGTAAATACACTTCATATGTATTCAATTGGATTTAAAAAAAAAATTACATATTCTTAGTTTTGTTGCTGTAATGACAACTGGAAAGAGTTTTAAATCTACATGCTTTACTTGTAGTTTATTTTTTTCTGGATTTTTTTTTTTAATTTTAAAAACATGAAAGCTCTCAATTTCACTGTTAGTTTGATACACAGACATACTGCTCAGAAATAAGTTTGGTAGTAGAATATGTATGTTAAACAGATTACAGAGGAGTTCATTTCAATGGTTAAGTTAGGGTTATTCCATTAATGTAATGGACTATACTGATTCACATACTAAGGGAATTAAATACCGAGGGAATTAAATCTTTATCAATATTATTTCTGTAAGGATTTTTACAAAATCAGCCAGACTGTTGTTGTTACACCCACCCCACCCCCGGCCAATAAATACAGTTAGCCGAGAAGCCTGTTTGCCTTTTGTGATTTGAGTAAGTTCGTTCAGTAATTATGGTGTAATTAGCACAGTTTTGCCAGAGGAAAGGGGATTTCTCTTCTGGCTCTTGTATTTGTTTTTCATCGCGAACAATAAGATCACGGTAGCTAAAAATAGAGGAGCAGGAGTAGGAGCGTCCCCTCGAAATGCTGGAGTAGCTCAGGGCAGGAGCAGCTGCTGCAGCTCGAGACAGACTTCAGGTGGAGAGCAGCACCTCGGCCTCACCGGGCCTTCTGTGGAGCGTGTGCCTGGAGCTGCGGCCACACACTGCACCCAGCTGTTGAGCTTTGAAAATGCTTATCGGCATCAAGACAAGAGTTGGGTATCCATAAGAATAAATAACTTTTTGCCCTTCTCCTTTTCTTCCCCCCAAGAAGAAACAATGAGTTTTAAAGCTGTGGAACCAGAAGCAATGCTATAAATGTGACTCAAAGAGGTACAGCCTCCCTGATGATGTTTTACACACCCATTTTACCAACATGTGGCCACAACAAAGGACCAGGAAACTCCCTTGAACTGGGGAGGCAGTGTTAGAGCCACCATAGCTCTCTGAATTCAGAAAAAGGGTGTGAGCAGAAGGATGTCTACAGCAGAGGTGCCGTGCTAATAGTGACTGGTACCTCTGTGTCATGAGTTATTTTATTTTAAACAGTGTCATGAAGATTCTGATTTTAGCAGGAATATCAGAATTTTGGTCCCTGTTTTTAAGACTGCTGATGATGGCTTAACCCCTGTCAGAAGTTAGTATTTTAATGCTTGCAGTCCTTGGTTTACTTGCAGTGTATTCAATAACAAAGTAATTGAAAACCTGAATGAAGTAAAAATGCAGAGATGAGGTTTTATAGTTTGGAGAGTATATAGAGACCGTCTGCTACCATCCAGATGTCTTGTTGCCTCCCTGACAAATTACCTTTTTGTGTGTATA
Source organism: Corythornis vintsioides (assembly GCA_025447755.1). Taxonomy (NCBI): domain Eukaryota; kingdom Metazoa; phylum Chordata; class Aves; order Coraciiformes; family Alcedinidae; genus Corythornis; species Corythornis vintsioides. The sequence continues at coordinate 130,958 of JAOEGS010021260.1, read as the reverse complement.
TGCATAATTAAAATGCAAAAGCACATGTCTTGTCTACTTGACACCAATTCCTCTTAGGTGTAAGCTTGCTGATTCAAGGTAGAGCCTGCTAAAGGAGATTGAGGTTAGGCTGTTTTATTTTTATGAAGTGTTTTGTTTTTTTCACGCTAGCTGTGATTCTTTAGCATTGATATTAATATCATAGACAGAGGGATTTTTCCCATCTTGAGCCTGTCCCAACCTTTTATGATGCAGAAATAAAAAAAAACCAAACCTATTTACTGTAATGTTCTCATTAATATAATCTCATTAATATAATTCTCATTAATATCGTGAGTATAGGAAGTGGTTTATTGGGATTTCTTGGTCTTTCAGTTTCAAATCTCTTCTCTCTTTTCATATACTACCACCATCTATGCAGACTGAATGTGTGAAAAGGGTGTGCATTGGGCTTTGTAAGCCAAACCCAGATATTTTCATTTGTTCAGACTCTTCCAAATTTAAAAATAAGCAGTTGGACTTGTTACGTAGCACTGTTCATGTATGTTTAATTTAGTTGTCATTTGCCAAGACGATCAACGTGCCAGATATTCAGTGAAAGATTAAAATTTTAATTCATTATTTACTTTGAGAGAAGAATCAGTGGTGAAATGGAATTCTCACTCTTCTCTTCCTACCCTTCCTGATAGGGACAGTCCTGTTAGCGGGGCCTGTTGTGACAAGACAGTGGGTAATGGTTTTAAATTAAAAGAGGGTAGATTTAGACTAGAAATAAAGATTTTTTTTACAATTAGGGTGGTAAAACACTGGACCAGGTAGCCCAGAGAGGTGGTAGAAGCCTCATTCCTGGAAATACTCAAAGTTATGTTTGATGCACCTCTGGGCAACCTGATCCAGTTAAAGATGTTCCTTGCTCATTGCAAGGAGGTTGGACTAGATGAACTTTAAAGGTCCCTTCCAACCCAAAGCACTCTGTGATTCTATGATACCCATCTCCCTGGATGTAATCCTGTGGTCAGGGACATCTGTGATGAAGCATAGCTTGCTTTTGACAACAGCATGGTCAGGATAATTGGAATAAGGTTGATGCATTAACAAGCCTTTGGTTATTTACAGTGAAATGAGACTGCTTGTTTTGTCCAGTATGTGTGCATGTTCATGTTTGATTCACTTGGGGTGGACTTCTTATGTTGCTGATTAATTCAGGCTTATGTTAGGAGGCATCTGCGTCCAGGTATTCTTTTTCTACCTCATACAGAGCATAAAGAATATGCAATATTTTATAGCAGGGAACATGGGTTTGGACATTCCCAGGCCAGGCAAAAACTTCAGTGAGCTCTGTTCCATGTTTGCTCTCCTAGCATGCCAACTGATCTGTCAAAAATAGTGCATCCTTTTGTGAGGATTTGATGTTGACAGCATAGCCAACAAATGACTCCATGGTGCGTCAATGCCTCCAGTGTCTTCCTCTAGCTCTGAACATGGGTAGTGATGACAAATAGATGGTTATGGATCTCTTAACTCTTCCATTATAGCATGATAATATTTTTGGCATATAATAGCCTATTTACTAAGGCTGGGAGAAAAAAAGGTTGATCTAACAGTTCCCTGAGCACATCCATCCTTCACTAGCTGATCCAACTCCCTGACACTGTGAGATTGAATTTAGCCTGCCAGGAGGTCTGGAGTTGCTGCAGTCTCAGTGGAAGACTCCTTGCTTTGCCAGCAGCATTTCATGACATCCTTCCATAGACCAACAAGGAGCAGTCAGCCTGTTTTTCTCATGCCTATATCAGTAGCTGTCTCTACTTATTCAAAGTACTATAGAGGAATGTTTTATCAAAAGTTGTGGAGAAGATAAAGCAGTGCTGCACAGAAGCAGCAGAATCTAAATAATTAATACAATGTATATAGCAATTAGTCCTACTTCTCATATATTGCTTCGTACTCAAAAGCAGAAACGAAGGCATATAGCCTCATAACATTCTATGTTAAAAACAACTGCATGGTGTCAATCAGGGAAGGAGAAAGCAGAACAACCCTCACTATCAATAGACGCTGGGAGATGAGGTGCTGGAAAGCAGCTCTGCAGAAAAGGACTTGGGGGTGTTGGTGGATGAGAAGCTGGACATGAGCCAGCAGTGTGCAAATGCAGCCAAGAAGGCCAATTGCATCCTGGGCTGCATCAAGAGAAATGTGGCCAGCAGATCAAGAGAAGTGATTCTGTCCCTCTACTCTGCTCTGGTGAGACCTCCAATGGAGGTCAAAGGAGTATTGCATCCAGTTCTGGAGCTCCAGTTTCTGGAGGAAAGACATGGACCTGATGGAGCATGTCCAGAGAAGGGCCACAAAGATGATCAGAGAGCTGAAACACCCCTCCTGCTGGGATTGTTCAGCCTGGAGAAGAGAAGGCTCTGGGGAGACCTTATAGCCACATTCCCGTACCTTAAGGGGGCCTACAGAGAGGCTGGAGAGGGGCTGTTTACAAGGACCTCTAGTGAAAGACTGAGGGCTTTAATTTAGAGAAGAGGAGATTTAGACTGGATATCAGAAGAAGTTCGCTAGAAGTTGTCCTTTTGAGCAGTCTCCACTTGGAAGGTAGAATTTTGTGGAAAAAAGTTATGGAGTTTTTTTCTGCAATTTGTACTATAAAAAGGGGTGCAAGGGGGATGAAAAATTTTTGTGCACACCTTTGCTATGGCCTATATTTCAAATGTGGCACTCAAACAACATTATAAATAAGATATTATACTGGAGGTTGTTACTTTTGCTTCAAAAAGCGGAGGAAAGCATGCGTATGGTTTTGGTTTAGTTCAAAAATAAAAGGCAGCATTTTTTTTTCTGGAGGATCTGTCCAGAATTCCATATTATTTGTTGAGGGGCCAGCACCAACTTTAAGAAACTTGAAATGCTGTCTTGAAATCTTGGGAGAAGATGCTACGCACGTTAGCGATAAGAGTGTCTTCATGTCTCTTTGGGAAGGACAATGCCAGCATGTGTTAAGTGAGCAACTGTTCAGCCCTGGCTCAGGGAGTGCTCTCTGCATGCTAGTAATTTCACCAATTATCACTATGCCACTGACCTTCCTATTTCAGAGGAGGTGACCAAAGAGTTTGTGGTGTGGCAGCTCTGACTTTATCTTGCATCCTCAGATTTCCTTGATCTCTCTGACTGATTTTAGAATCGGAAATGATACAAAGTTGGGTGGTAATGAATGAAGATAGGCTTGCTTGGGTTTTAATTGTGGTGTTGGGTTTTTATCTTACTCCCCCTATTTTTTTTTTTTACATTAGTTATATTTTATACTTTAAATTTTCAAGATTATATAGTAAGAACATAAGAGAACTGTGCCTTTGCATATCTAAAAGGGATCTGGTTGGATGTTCAGTACCATGCAGTTATTCTCATCATCCCAAAGATTCTCTAGGTGCAGTGCTCCCAGTGTTTGTGTCCTGGTGCTAAAGTTGTATTAAATCTGAAGGAGGCAGCAAGCAAGGCTGTCAACACAAAGATGAAACTGAACTCTGCTGGGGTTCTGCCAGGCTGAAAACTGTTAAGTGGCAAAACTCCCATTGACTTAACCAAGTCCAGGATTTCTTTGTTTTGGTTGTTTTTTATTGGTTGTGAGGAGGAAAACATGTAGCTAATCCCTTGACTTTTGTCATCTAGTGTTCCCAGGTGGGAGCTTTCAGATGGATCAGACACCCCTGTTTCAGCATAGTCTGCCAACAGCTTGTATAACCATGCAATGCCAGATTTTAGTGTGCTAAAGTTGGTGACTGGTAGAGCAGAGAGGCCTTGTAGCCACCTCACTCAGAGGATAGCTGCAGGATAACAATAAGCTCCAGAGTTGAAGAGAGCTGTTAATGCTCCAGAATTGAGAAAACCTTCAATGAGACTTTTGGGTTTTTTTCCTTTTAATATCAAAATCAGTCCTGACAGGACAGGGAACCTGAAGGAAATCAGGCATCAATACTGCTCTTTCTTTGTTTTTGACAAGGAGACAGAAAACTTTTGGTTCAAAGACCAGCTTTAAATTATCATGTGTGTTGGTGCTTGCTTCTGAGGTATGTGCATCTTTTGCTATTTCTAGTGTAAGTGGCAGCACGTGTTGTAGAGCAGTCTCATACACCCTCGCTTCTTATGCGGGTTCTGTGGGCTCTGCTGAGCTTGCAGCTGGCTCAGGCATGTCTGCACACTCCTGCTGTCATGGCTGCAATGCCCCATCACTACTTCCAGAGCACCCTCAAGCATTGCATCATGTTATCTCAAGTAGCTTTTAAAGCTCCCAAGTAGTAGATACTTTTGCTCTCTTGGTAATGTTTGTTCATTTATATAACATGTAACACCATTCCCATGGCTTCAGGTCTGCTGATGGGAATGATTCAAGGTCTTGTTTTCACTTGGTAAAGTCCATAATGGCGCAGACTCTTTTCTGTCTCCTGTGTCCTGAGCCACACATCAGTACAATGCCCAGAAGAACAGTCCCTGTTTTGAATGTGTGTGATAAAGAAGGCGGGTATGTGGCTGCTTCCTGTCTTGATACTGTCTGGGTGTGTTGGCATGCCTGATTTATCAAGATTTTCTTCATACTATGCTCTAGTTTGCACTATATGAGGCTGTTAAGTGTTGATACCACATCCTTTTCTGTTTTGCAAGATTTAAAGTCCATTAAGTACCACATGTGCCTACAGGATACATTAAACAGAATTTTAAATGGAAACTGACTAAACAAATGAGTTTTTTGCTGACAATTAAAAATCATGAAACCATTTCTATTCTTACTTGATAAATCAAGATCAAACTTCAGAGTCCTACTCGTGAGCTATTTGGTGTTGTAAATATATTTATCTGCATTAACATTTACAGCTTTCTTTTTCAATAGACTTCCTGGTTTTATATTAATGTAAGTATCAACTCCAGTGTAGAGTTGGAGTAGGGTTTATTTACAATTAAGCTTATGATTTGCCTTTAATAAATCAAAATACTAAAATTTCAATTAAATTAAGAGATACTCAATTCCTGTGTCAGTTAGAAAGAAGATAATATTTTAAAAAGTGAAAGCAAAATATGTTGGAGTCTCATTTTAAGAAAATTTGTTAAACAAATCCAAACCAGGAAGATACTCAGAAAATCAGCTGAAGCAGTGGGATTTCCTGATAAAAACACCTCTGGTATCCCATAAGTACAGGTTCTGTCAACAATTAAGACTGTTGCATTGGATATTGCTTTATCTCATTGACACTGTATTTGCTTCATTAACCTTTTTTAATACACTGATGTATGTGATTTCTTACTGTGTGATGAATTGAGAGCAAATTATAAATGCTAATTAAGAAGATGATTAAGACAGTGAGGAATGTCCTGACGTCTCTGGTTCTGTTTCTCTGCAAGTAAAAGTAAACTATCTCAGAGAAATAAATCATTAGATCTTTTAGAGAATTTCTTTTTTTTTTTCTAGCTCAGAAGGGAAGCTTGTAGTCCTTGTAGGTCTTGTGCTGGCTTCTTTTGTGACGTGCAGTTTTCTACAGAGTTAGAATTTACAGAATAACTGCAGATGAGAAAAGAGGGTAGAATAATTTCTTTGGTGTTCTAGAGTGGGCAAACCAAGTTGTAATTCCTTCATACTCCTCCAGGGTGTCAGCAGCTTTGGACTTTTGAATGCATAGCAACAGTGGACATTGGGCTTGGACACAGAATTCCCTTCCCTGTCCTGCCCCAAGAAATCTGATGTAAGGTCAGCTGTGACAAGATCACAGATCTCCTCCAAGGGCACGTAAACTTGAGAGGAAGCTCAGAGGCCTTCCACGGTTTAGCAGAGCTCAGTGCTGCTGGAAAATAAATGGCTTCAGTAGGCCTGCCTGCTGTGCTTTGTGTCTCTCCTGCCTGCGACCTTCTAGGTTAAAAGATTAACTGTAGCTTTCACAAAAAGCATGGATACTTTCCAACCTGACATAAGAGTTTGTTGCTATTGAGTAATGAAATTTCCACCTAGAAGTATGTATTGCTAATGTTTTGGGAAGCCCTTCTGGACCTAAGGGGTACTCTGGAACCAAACCAGGATGCCTCTTTACTTTGGTCCACATCCTTTAATTTTTGGATGGATTTGAATTAAAAGCATGTCATAACATAGGTTTAATTTCTGCAAAGAGGTAAACTCCCTCAACTACTATTGCCTGCCTGGCTTTGTAGAATCTGGTTGTGTAAGAGTGAATGGGTGAAAAGGACTTTGGTAGGATACCCCTAGATCATTCTCATTAAATGAGAAACAATGATCTGTTAGCTCACAGTTACACGTGTTAATGTTTACCATGGTTGTACTTTATTTAAGCAGGTGTTAATTATTCCTCTTCTGCACATCAGATGACACTGTTTTAAGGCTGTTTCTAGATGAAACAAGTATAAATAGGAATTTTATTCTGTAATAACATCAGCAGTTTTCCACTGAAGTTCCCACTTGCTTCGAAGCATATTAAAAAAATGAGGAATTAACCAGCATAGTAAATTACATCAAAATTTCACTATGTGTTGTTTTTTTCTGAGTCTTACAAAACTTTTCTTTTTTCTATGTCCTCTGTAAAGAGACAATAAAGAAAGCACTTTATTGCAGTAGGGCCCTAATCTATGCTCTTCAATCCTTTTGAGAGTGATTCTCAGTAGGTGGTAGTGAGGTTAAAAAGTCGGGGCACAAAAATAGAGCACAGTCTAGGATACATTTGCTCAGTAACACACTGCAAATGCACCTTTAAGTTGCATGGATTGACAGTACAAGTCACCATAGGAGAGTTCATAAATCTATATTGCTAAGCAATAAACTTTTAAATTTGTTTATTTAAATAGCCTTATTGAAAGTTATTGTTCATAAGAGATTCCAGCCTGCTTGGAAATACTCTTTGGCTTTGTTTTCTGTCATAGTTTAACTCCAGATGGCAACTAAGCCCCACACAGCCTCTTTCTCCTTCTTCCCTGGTGGGATGGGGGAAAAATGGGAAGGGCAAAAGGAGAAAACTCATGGGTTGAGATAAAGACAGTTTAATAGACAAAACAAGAGCCATATATGCCAGTAAAGCAAAACAAGGAATTCCTTCACTACTTCCCGACAGCAGGCAGGTGTTCAGCCATCTCCAGGAAAGCAGAGCTCCAGCATGAATAATGGTTACTTGTAAAAACAGAACATCATCACTCCAAACACCCACACCCACACCCCCCCCTCCTCCTTCTTCCCAGCTTTATAGGTTGAACATGACATGACATAATATGGTCTGGAATATCCTGTTGTTCAGTTGGGCTCAGCTATCCTAGCTGTGTCCCCTCCCAAATTCTTGTGCATCCCTACCCCGTTCACTGGTGGTGTGGTGTGAGGAACAGAAAAGGCCTTGACTCTGTGCAAGCTCTGTTTGCCAGTAACTAAAGCATCCCTTTGTTAGCAGCACTTGCCAGCACAAATCCAAAACGCAGCCCCATACTGGCTACTATGAAGAAAATGACACCAGCTAAAATCAGCACATTTCCATGTCAGTGTTTTCCCACAGGTGAGCATGAATCCAGTTAGCCAACATGAACCTGACTGTAACTTCATGAATAATATGGAGAAATCTCACTGGTTTTCTCATCAGTTAATGATATTTTAAACATTGTGGTTTTCACAGTGAAGCCGCAGGATTTGCCATCTGCAGGAACTCCATGTACAGCGGCTGCCTGCATGGTTGTAGCCTCCTGTCTGCTAAAGTGAGCATCCTTCAAACAGCTCAGTGAAGATCTGGGAGCACTGAGAACAGGCCAGAATGCCCTGTCAGCAGGGCGTGGGCATATTACACATAAGCAGCAGTATTCTAGATGTCTTTCTAACTACATTTGGGATTTAGCATGGACACTTTTTGCTGACCAGTGCCATTGTTCTTAAGCATTATTAAAATGAAAATAGTTTGGGTTGGTTTTGTTTTGGGGTTTTTTTCCTATTTAAGCATACAATGCAAAGCAGCCTGATTGGAACTGGATAACACTTCAGATAAGCATGAGCAACATGTTGTTTCCCTTAGTGTTTATTATCATTACTATTATTATGTTTGGTTTGAATAGAATGAGATTAATAGCTCCATACTTGTTAAGTGGAAAAAAAAATAAAAATGCAAGTGTATAGGTAACAGAGGATTTAGTAAAAAATATTGGTGGGAATAGAATTGTATGGCTGGCCACTGAATGTTTTGGACTAATGCATATCTTGTTCTGCTGCAGGTCACTTTTACAGCCATTGCTTTGCAATCTTGATTTTGGTCAATGTGAAACTGGCAGATAGTTTTAGCTTAGGCTAAACAGTGGTGTCTTAAAGCCTGTGTTATGTGTATTGCTTTTATCAGCATTTTGGTTCACCTGTGTCTTCTCTGACATGTCTTTGTGAAAAGAAAAAGGTTTCACCATCCCTACCTAATGCACTGTTTTTCTACTTTTGCTTTTCTAGACCAAATTTTTTTGAAGGTGGGACTTCCTAACCCAATGTCCTGTATGAACTGTTAGTGGGTTTTTGTTTTGATCACATCTCCCAAGCTAAAGAGTTGAAACTATTGCTTTATCTCTGACTCAGGCATCCTGTAGTTCCACAGTTTATGTTACAGGAATCTTAATGTTGCAAAATAAAGTAACTCATAGAATCAGAGAGAATGGTTTGTATTGGTAGGAACCTTAAAGATCATCTAGTTCCAAACCCCTGCCATGGCAGGGACACTTTCTATTAAACCAGGTTGCTCAGGCTCCCATCCAATCTGGTTTTGAACACATCAAGTGATGGAGCATCTACAACTTCCCTGGGCAACCTGCTCCAGTGCCTCACAACCCTCAGGGTGAGGAATTTCCTTCTTATTTACAATATAAATCTACTATCTTCCAGTTTCAAACCACTACCCCTCATCCTGGCACTATAGGCCTTTGTAAACAGCCTCTCCATAGCTTTCTTACAGGCCCCTTTCAGATACTGGAAGGCTACAGTAAGGTCTCCCCAGAGCCTTCTCCAGGCTGGACAAGCCCAGTTCTCTCTGCCTGTTCTCACAGGAGAGGTGTTGCAGGTGTTCCAGATCATCTTCGTAGCCCTTCATTGGACTGTCTCCAACAGGCCCATGTCCTTCTTGTGTTGGAGGCTCCAGAGCTGGACACAACACTCCAGGTGGGGTCTCACCAGAGCAGAGTAGAGGGGCAAAATCACCTTACCCTGCTGGCCACAACTCATTTATGCTTTACTGCCTTTAACCACAAAAGAGCTATGTTGTTTATAGCATCTATTTAATCAGATGAAGCAAATAAATTACATAATATTAGCTGCTTCCCCATTTCATTCCTCCGTGCTGATGTGCAGCCTGGTGGAGTTGCACATGATGGCACCAGCTTGCGGTGTGGTCTTTGCCACACACTGAACATGTGGGTGGTATCTCAAAAGTCCTGTGATACAGCTGTTACGCCAAACCTTGCAGTGCTTATTCAGGCAGTGTTTTCATTAACTGCAGCGGGCATCTACCCAAATCCTAGGACTTGGCTGCTTTTTAAAATATTTTCTCTAGGGCTTGTGTTTTACTTTGTTTTGGGAACTGATACAGGTAGATCTGTTAGGCTTCCTCGTGCGACTATGGTTAGTAGATGTAAAAGCATTTGTAGGCTGCAGGATTATTCCTTGATCAGTTAAAGCCTACCCCACGTATAGCTCCATCCTTGCTTTTGCTCTGATGTGAGGGCTCTTGAAGTAGCATTGGGATAAGCTGCTTGGCTCATGCCCTACAGGATATCAGGTTAGTGTGCTGCTTATAGCTGCTTCTGACCCTAAAAAACAACTGTATCATGAAACCAGTCTGTGAACTGTTTTGTACTGGATTTTGAGGGAACGGATCGCTCAGTGACTGAAGGGAGGATTAGGAGATTATTGGAAAATAATGCACTCTGAATTAGAAGTATGGATGATGTATAAAAAGTTAAAGTGTATTTGATAATAACAGCCATAGGCTAACAAATCAGTTGCCATTCCTGACAGAGGATTAATTCCTGTTAGTCCAGCTACATAGTGTCAGTGGAAGAGTCTGAGTCCTGGTTAGGTGGGAACCCATTTTCTCTTGTCTGGCAGCTGTGCAGTGCTCCACAAGCAGAAGGGTAGCCAGGTCTCTGATATGTGCTGCGCACATCTTGGCCTCTCATGAAATGGGTCAGATCTGAGGAGGTTTTCCTGGCAACAAATTTTATAACAGTTTATTCACATTTACATTTAAGACTAGGAAAATGCAGCATAGAATCATAGATATTAGGGGTTGGAAGGGACCTAGAAGATCATCTAGTCCAACCCCCCTGCCTGAGCAGGATCA